>JAQGAO010000175.1:0-44191 GCA_034697705.1 Ommatoiulus sabulosus | reverse complement strand
TTTGCGAATGCGCATGCGCTAGTAATCGGAGGCAGAAAGCTGATCTGAAATCGGCCGCACTCTGCTCCTACCCTATCAGTCCCAATGCGTAAATTATAGTGGTCAGCTTTTTTTTTCACGTACATGTACATGATGTGCTTCCATTAAAAATAAAATAAAAAACGTCATAAAACGCAACAAAAAATAAAGAAATTAAAAAATAATAACCCTGCCATTATAGGCCGATGAATTTGGGTCAAACATGACCCCTGATAAAACCACTAGAGCATTTATGAAAAAGTCATTATAAAGTGAAATTTGTTCAGGGGCCTGTTCGTGTCCAAATTGAACGAAAAATGTAGGTTAAGCCCAAGCATTCCTTCTTCCACTTTTTTAGCACAGACCTTGGTATAATTATCAGATGCCTTTTTAATTTCAAACTATGTTTTTTTTTCTTCGGAACCCCTCGAATTTTTCAGTGTTTTTTCTAATGAATTAATATTGGCAACGTGTCACGTACACGTTTGTTATATAACAGCACGTTCACCTCGCAATGTTTAGCGTCTAGGGACGAGTCTAAATAGTCATTTATGATTTGTCCATATTAAGTCATCTTTTTTAATTTGTTCTATTTAAAAAAAAAATGTGTATGTTAAAAAATAACACGTTAAAGTAGTACACGTTTAATGAATCAGTACTAAATTTACGTATTTTAGTACCAAAGAATTAATGGAAATGTTCAGAATTTCTAAGCGAATTATTCGCCTAATTTAAGGAAATTTAAAATGCAAATCGCGAGTAAATACGCTGTTTATAATACGTTTATGAATTTTCCAGCAAAACATTTTTGTCATGCCTCCATGAAATCCAGAACATTTAATGTTTTCTGACATTATGTTGTTGAGTTCGTAATATCAGAAATTCGTATAAAGCGAGTTCTTCTTAATGAGTTTCCATCGTATTCCCTTTATGGAAATTTAATACGATCGAGAAGTTGGCATGCTACCATACAATCGTATTTAAAACTTTAGAATTTAAATATTTTTGATAGGCCAAATACGTAACACGTGTTTTACTGGAATCTCTGTAAATTGTAAAATGCCTCCTCGCGGCGAAACCTCTTCAACAAACATTCGCTTTACGATCATCTTCCGTTTGCCACGCAAATCGTGACACAGTCATAAGTTTATTTTGAGAAATTATGGACAGTGCATGGTTTGGTACCGTGCGCCCCTTGGACATCGTGACTTAACCATTTAATCCAATAATTAACTCTTTGGGGAAATTGCAGGGTGTTTCGTAAGTTTACGGTCAGCGACTAATGCGTTCTGTGGAGCTTCCGACGCACCCTGTATAAGGCGCCTTTTTTGATGGGACATTATGATGGATGTGCGGCATTCATTTGGGCGATTTTTGGGCGCATGAATCAGGAAAATCGTCCTGACCAGTCACTCGCCAAGGTATCTTCTAGGAGCGAGGTTGGGCAGCCGAAATTAATAGGAAATTTTTGGGTGGGGACACTTTGGCAACTGAGATCACACTTTTGTGCCCCCGAGCGGCGTACACGTACGCGAATTTATGAATTCGAAGAGAAAAATGTTGGTGAAAGTGGTGTAAACAAAAAGTCAGACGAAATATGAGTTTACGAAAAATTCTGGCTTTCTCCTTGAGAGGCTTAATTGAAGGCTGATCATACGCGCCGCACCAGAAGAAGACGGGCTACAGGGTGCCCTTCGAATGTCGAAATGTACATGGATTTTAAAAAAGGGGAGTTTCAGTATATATTGCACACGCAGACACGCTAAAGTGAAGCATATTTGCGTGTTAAAGTTAAATTATTTTATAATCCTACAGGGTGCCCCAATTTGGAAGGAATGCAATTTAAAATGTTTGCTAATAAAGCGAAGTGCATTTCACGATGAAAAGTTGTCAAACACGTAATTTTTAAAAGAATGTTCGTGGAATTGAGGGAAGAGAAGGTCTCATAAAAACATGAGGAAAGAGGCGAGGCACATTCATTTAAGCAATATGTGAGGATATCTATGAAGATGTCAACACAGTATAGGTAATACCAGTATGGCACTCCGCGCATTCCTCATGTCCATCTTCGCAGCGCCAATTGTGCGACTAGCGGCGGCTAAGTGGAAAATGCGCATACACCTATATACATGTATATTGATTTAGTATATCGCATCGCATCGCCAATGTTGTTTTATGCTAATGAACGCGTGAACAGTGCCCGGATGTCAGGAACAAGAAGGGGTCATTCAAAAAGGACGTTCTCGTGTAGGGGGTAAGGGGGTCAAATTTTGCGGACCAGTGGGTATCTTTTCCTATGTCGAGCGAGTGATACGTCGCCTACGATACGATCATATCGCGTCGTATTTGTTGGGCGCTGCATGTAGTCGTTTTTATTTTACAGCATGGAAACATCAAAGGTGCCGACACATAGTGGCCATACCGGTATTACGTATATAGCTTACTGTGCAGTGATGGTACATGTAACTACATAGTCTAATTTTAATTCTTAACGAATAGTGGCTACGGATATTTAGCCACTCATTCACACCCCCTACTTCGGTACGTTCATATATGATTTTAAACCTTGTTACCATACATTAGGATCCAAAAGCGTAACAAAGCTGTTATGAGGTGAAGCATAACCTTAAATTAAACACGTTGTACACTTCTTGTTTCTACCATCGAGGTTAGCAAGAATTTAGAAGTGGTACTGAATGTCTTCGAGCTTCTAGTTTTTCTTCAGTTTTCAGACTGACAAACCGTATCGAATTAAGTTGGTGCAAGCTTTCTCAATCCATAACATCATTTATGTTCGAGCTTCACGTACGCCCCCCCGCAGAGAAGTTTGATTTTTAAAATTGCTGTAACTTCGTTTCTCGTATACATTGTAACGTCAACAGCTTTAGAAGGTGACATTTACTGTATTTGCCAAATTCAATAAAAATGTAGTGGCACGTGATAACCCCCGCTAGGGGGACGCAACGGAATTCACGAAATACACTCACGGATTGGCCATAAAGGCGAAAATTTACTTTCTCCAGAACGATTATTAACATTACAGACTGGACCATAACAGGTTGTGTTATTTGTTCTTGCACTTAAAACGACGCGCATCAAAGAGAAACGCTCGTATATGCCACGAGATGACGCCATTTTGGTTGGAGCGTTTCGAAAAAAAAACAATGAAAAACTCATAAAGTAGCATTATGAATTGAAAAATGAAAATAAACGAATCTAATTAAGAACCGAGATGACTTTGAATAAATATGTCAATGACAAAACTGGAAAAAAAAAATTCACCGAATATTTCGAGAGCGCCAGGTTTGGAGAGAAATCTGAAGAGGCCTAAAACTATGGACAATTAAGGAGATGTTAAAAAGAATGTGTTCCTGCAATGGTAACATTTGTCAAAGTTTAACGCGAGAAAAATAACGCTCGGAAAAATTTTCCTATGCGTTTTTTTTTTTTTTTTTTTTTTTTTTTTTTTTGCAATGCTAACGTATAGTCGTAAATCAACGCAAAAATAAATAAGAAATAACAGCAACTTAACATTGGAATTAAATCTAATTTTGATTTATTTCACGGTGGTTTTTGATTTATGTCCACACAACGTCGCTGAAAAGTAAGGTTACGTGGGTTCGAAATAGTGGTGAGTGCTAAGGCGATTGATGACGCGTATATACAATCTGAATTAAGGATCGGAATAACCCATGGGAAGTTTCAGGTATACAACTATATACAATTACTGATCCAAAGAACTCCATCAGTTTAATTCTTACATCAAACGAAAAAAACCAAAAAAAAAAAACAGCAAAGCTTCATGAAGATCGAGGACCAAAAAAACCAGACAAAGGTGGAAACTCGAACTCGCTTTATATATACGAATTTATTTCCAGAACGGACGATTAATGCTGATTTCGGCTAAAACGAGTAAATTCTCCAGTTTCCAAACATTGGCGCTATATGTTACGTTAAATTGAATTTCAGACAATATGCACAAAAGGGCTCTCTGACTTCTATTAATACGAACTATGGTTACATTAAACAAATGTTGACGTCCTTGAAGTTCGTCATAAGGAGTTTAGATTGTATATAGTTTTAATTTTATTTTGCACCCTACAAGTTTTCTGTGAAAATTTGAAAATTGCAAATTTTGAAAAACAAAAATTGTAAAGCGTTATTTTGCATACTGTAAGTTGCCTATATATGAAAGATTGTAAATTGCGAATTTTGAAAAATTCCTTTTTAGACTGTAAAAATTTGAATGAAAGCTGAATGAAAAAAATTCGCTAATTTACAAACATTAATAGACAATTTATTTAAGATGCAAAATAAAATTAATATTACTCGGTTTCCTTGTGTATTACAAAAAAGCATACATTACACCAGTAAATTAAATATCCATTGCTTTATCTTAATTTGTCATTCATTTTGAAATTCCTGAGCAACGAACAACCACATTTTCAAATATACTGCAGCAACTACTGTATAAGGGAAAGTACGACTTAAGCGTTAAGGCAACTAACTATAAACTACTGTCATTCAAGGAATCAAATAACTCTAAAAATAGATTTGCAAATTAAAATTCCAGTGCTGCTTTTATACAGCATAGTATACAGACATCGTTTTTATCCGAAATTCCTTTTAAGACATCAAATAAAATAGTAAGCCAAGCAGGCGCTTATTTTTTTTGAAAACCTGCTTTAAGCGCTAAAACAAATACTGGGTGAAGACCAAACAATAAGGTACTCGAGACGTATATTTAATTTCTAAAATTGAAATGTGTGTGCCTGGTCAGCATTTTACGAAAATCCAACACGTTGTACGTTAACATTGAAGCGTGGGGTCGTGTAAGTGTATAATTTCGCTTCGAGGGACACCCCTATGAAAATTATATACGTTGGAAAGGAGGTTTTTTTCGGCTACCTGAAAAACCTTGCGGTTTTATTTCATTTTTTTTTTTATCGTAATCTCGTTTTTCCGAATGAGTAAGTGCACTGGACACAGCGTTGTAAACGCCCTTGAATCTGATGGGCAGTTCATGCAAAAAGAAGCACGTGTAAAAGCGTTGCGTGTTGCTTTCGAGTGTAGGTGGCCTTTAACTGGTTTGACCTTAAACTGTATATTATACATGTGCGGGTGAATATATTATACAGGGATGCCGTTATATGTTGTACGTGCAGATGCTCTTAGAACAGGGGAGAAAGTGTTTTATTGAATACGTGAGGTACATCCTCATTCGCGTATCGTTCTGCGCGTCCTTTAAAAGTCAAAAAACAAGCCAAATCTGCTTATATAAATGCAGCAAAAAATTTACAATAACAAAAGCAGGCAGCATTCGAAAATAATGAATTTCGAAATATAAAAGCAAAAAGCTTTATTAGGCAAATTTAAAAATAGCATACAGTAGGCGTCGTTTGACGCACCCTGTAAATATATCTGAAGTTCATTTCTTAAATCAGAAGTATATGTACTGTATATTCTGAATTTTTCCACTTGTAGTTATTCGCATACAGTACAGGTATGCTAATTTAAAACAATTTTTGCGGATAAGGGAAGACTTTAAACATCCTGTATTTACATGTACATGTATAATTCATACAAGTGCACCTACATCAGACAAGTTCTTTCGTTATTTTATGGCTTACCCGACCGTTAACCATGTTTTATGAGTTACCAATTATAAGTCAAGCGAATGTAGAAAGCCCTCGTTATGTTTATTTTAATTACCAATCCTGGAATTTGGCTCTTTTTCGCAAAAATTAAATCCTCGAAATTTGGGGCAATTCGTTCGCATAGGCGAGTGTTTATACCCTTTTCAAAATAAATAAAAAACCAATAGTTAGTTAATTGTCGAATGTTGGCGTATTTTTGCCAAATAAATGCGGTCTACATTCAATTAAAACCGTTTCACGATTATGAAAGTCTTGTTAAATTTTGATAGCAAAAATTCAAGCCTCGAAACAAAATTTCGGTTTCACTTTGACGATACATTCTCAGATATATTTACACGTACAGTAGACCTATTCATACAGTATGTGCTCATCGTTTCGATATTTTCAAAAAAGTATTTTCATAATGTACAGTGTATTAGTATATGTATGCATTCAAATATGCGTTAGATGAGTTTCATTAAAAACATTTATATTTTACATGTATTTTCAAAGATATTCAAAAAGATATCGTATACTTTCACATTTCAAAATGTTCGCAACACATTACCTTGTAATGATGAGCACTTTATCGTTAATTCCTTTAACGATTGATGCCATATTAAGAGTACTTAGGCAATGCGTGATATGTTACGTGTGCAAAAGGAAAGATTTTAATTGGGTTTGAAACAGCGATAACCTTGAGTGAATTTTATAAATCAATTATACTGTAGCTTGCGAGTTTTGCATTTAAGCGTGACTTCACGTTTGCCAAAAGTGACATGCGTAAAGATTCTCTCTGAGTATCCCTAATGAATTCATTTATGATTTCGATACAATGTACTTTTTGATACATATTTGCAAATACATACATGTACAGTATACATGTACATGTATACACGTATGCGTTAGATGCGTTTGAAAATATTGACTGAAATAACATTTTAAAATTTTATTTTTAAAGATATATTAAAAAATGCAGCTTCATTTCATATTACCTCGATTCAATATTGACCAGTCAAGAGCAAAGTATTTTAGCGACACACTGCGACCAATAATTGTCTGGAAACAAATAATGCATTTTTTTCTAATGTTAACAGTTCATGTACTAGCTAGTATACATTAGCTGAAGATTCATTTTGGTTAATCGACTCCCCATTTTAGAAGTAAATCATTCCATTTTAATTGTGGTTGCGCATGTTTTTCGTCGCACTCGGTTTGCTCTTCTAAATGTTTCCGGTAAACGTAAGCCTCAATTATTATTAATAATACTAATAAATATTTACTATCATAGTTATGCGCGAACATTTTTTTAATGCCTTTTCGTCGCGTTGTTTACGCGGGTAGTGGATAATTAAAAGATTATCCACCACTCGACTATTCTGGCAGGCATTTAACGCGCGAGGCCACTGGTAACGAGCCATCGTGCAACGAGCAATGAGTTAAGATTTCATTGTCTTCCTGCAATTAAAAACAGCAAATTGCCAACTGTAGGCACGTTTACCCTTTATGCACCACCCTGTATTGGCACCTTGGCCACAAATTACTACCGCATAGCGTTGGCGCTAGTGTTCTGGAGGATGCAATTCAATTGTCTTGATAAATAAAACGGCACGTGCCAGAATCCTCACGCTATCTTGAGGGAAGTCATCCAGATCGATCCGATTTGTATCGGAGCTAATCGCAATCATTCGCTTCACAAATAATTTCTATTTCTATTTTTGCCCAATGTTTTTTGTCTTCTGAATTGAAGTATAGGAAGGTACAACCGTAAATTAAAAATTACGCAATGTTATTTTTGTAGATAGTTCTAAGATCAAAAGTATAACAGTAGTTGTTGTCCCCTTATCTCAATGGCACCACTTCGAAATGAGGAAATTTTTAGAAATTTCGATTTATCATCACTTTATGCCCTTCGTCATTACATGTTCAGCCAATGACTAGCGGAATTTTCTGGGTATTTTTCGTCGAAACTCGGACGAGCGATACGTAGCCTATCTCGCAATGTGTCCCGCAAAAAAAAAAAAAAAAAAAAAAATTAAATCGTTTTTAACGCCCTGTACTCCATGGCCTACGCACGAATGTTTTTCCTGAGTTGCGAAACTGGATCAGCGGTATTTGAGATTAGATGACATTAGGTTAGTAAGTGGGGTGCTTTGCATACAGTATCAAACTTCTTTTTGAAAACAAATATTTGGCAATAATACAAAGTGAAGATTGCAGAGCTCATCCACATTGTAGCCATTATAGTGACATTGGGTAAGAGCACGCTGACACTTATTTCATTAACTTAAAAACCAGTATCGCCTAGTGGTACGAGTCTGCAATACCACTACGCGACACTGGTTCAAAATAAGTAAACAAATCACATGAATAAATGCCAACGTGCTCTCACCCAATACCTATAAATTTATACACTGTACTTGTCCTAATAGAACCTGATTGCGTCATTGTCCAAATATAAACCGAAAATTTAGCAGTTTACAGAAATAACTTTAACTTCCCTTTTATTGAAAGTGTGTGAAACACGTACTACAAATATTCATGACGTAGGCTATAACTTACACGTCAAAACATGTCAAAAAAGATCAATTTGCTGGTACAGTATACAGTATGTTGTCCAGATACAGCATATAAACCGGTAGCTTAATTTGCAGTTAAAGGATGATATAACATGATAATTATACGTGTTATACTTACATGTAATTACACGTTAAAACGTATAGACATGTAAGCTATATACAGTATACATGTATGTCAAAAACAATAAATTTGGAATAATTTTAACATGTTTAAGACATTTCATGAATAAAGTACATTTTATGGCAATGTACAGTACGTCTCGAAAGACCTACTGTACATGTACATGTACAGTACAAGTATATCTACACTGTACTGTATGTGGAAAGCATTATCAAAAATTTTAAATTCAGATTTTTCGATTCGTTAAGAGCCCGTTTTGATCACTATACTAAGTGCAAGTGTTGCGGGAATTTTTATGTAGCCTACAGTAAAAATTGGATCTTGCACTCTCAAATATAGAGATAATTCATAGGTTTTATGGAAAATATTCTATACCTACAATTTTTAAACATTGTTTCCATGACGTCATGTCCAAGACACGCTGAAATTAATTCCAAATTTACATGTTTTTGACGCGTAAGGCACATGTTTTAAATGTTTTTGACATACATCTTACTTCCTATAGATAAACTTTTACTTGAAAACCTTCGTCTGTTAAAAAGCAACCCAGGAAGACATCGTTTAAAATCGTTTGAAATTTTTAAATTCAACTTTATGCCATATATTTACGGATTAAACAATCAACGGGAATTGTCAGGTTTTCAACCGCAATAAAAAGAAAGGCGCGGGAAATGCGTGAGTTACTTCTTCGAAATTTGAACATGACAGGTAAAAGGTAGATTTTCCGTTTAACTTTCGATTTCAAGGTTGGGTGCGACGGTGTTATTTTGCGTATTTTGGAGAAAAGTGCGGTTTTCCCTTCTCGATAAAACCCATATTTCCTCGGTGCCATACATGTATTCACGAGTACCTGTTCATTGCATGGTGCGTGCCATGAATTGGTAATTTTATGGAAAACTGGCTCGTACTGACACGTGGCATTTCAATATAATGAACTGCGCGTTAATCGTTTAGTTAACCGAATGTCCATACATGTATCCAGACTGACCATTTGCATAATCGATTCCTCGCCCGCCCAAATCAAGGTTTTCAGGGTCTCCGGGGAACACGCTTTTTCACAAAGTACGAATAATTTGCATTGATACCTAGTAGTTAGCATCGTTTACTCTTGACACGTGGGTTGGGCGCAGAGTGGCACCTTCGGACAGACCGTGATAATTCGACTGTATCTATTTTAACTATTTGGCATATTTATGACGCACTTGAGCGTGTTTGCCAAACGTGCTTTGCACCGATGCCGAATTTTTCAATTACATGCACAGTATATTTTAGGTATTTTATTTTTATAACAGGCAGTCGTGAAATCTAAATCTTACAAATGTTAAAATAAAATTGGGAAATATAAGCGCTTTCGATTTCCAATCATATTTTATTACCTACATTCGAATTCGACGTTGAAATATAAATCTATACAGTGGAATTATTTAACATATCGCACTCCCGCTATAGAAGTGACACTGATCATTTTTTTTTCATTTTTAAATAAAGCAAAACTTTAAAGCGTTGTAACGCATACAGTATATGATAAAAAATGCAGTTTTAAATTTGTTTAAATTTGATGCGTGAGAAATTTAATAATGCGAAATTCAAGATTCTTGGTTATTTACTTTCGTTAATTGTATAGGAAAATATTTCAAATTACGGTGAAACCTCATTAAGAAGAACTCGCTTTATACGATTTTCTGATAGTACGAACTTATTTCCAGTCAACGTCCTGCGATATGAACGAAAAACGTATAGTTTCCACTTTAAGACGAATAATTCGGATAATGCGATTTTTCGGAATCAATTTTAGAGTTTACAAGCATTCGCGTTATGTTACAAAGCGTAAAATTGTGCTAATTCTTGGAAACTCGAAAATTTAGAACTTGAAAAAAAAGCACACCGTACATGTACACGTATACGTTATAACCGAGAATTCATGTAGGATTTCATCCAATCTGCGATGAAACTTAATTCTTATTACTAAATCCAATTTCATGTTTTGTCTGACTTCTGTACAAATTACGGTTTAAACGAAGAAATATTGACGTCCCTTGAGATCCGTCTTAACGAGGTTCGACTGGATGCTTAAAACGTATCTTCGCCCCCCTGTAGAGAATGCGCCGCTTTATAGATCCTCTTTAGTCCAAAACGGAGTTCCTCGAACCTAGCGAATTTTAAAAGGGGTGTTCAAAATGTCAAATTTCCGATCTAGATCATCGTATACGAAATTAGCATAATGTTGTTGCCCGAAACACGTTGTTTAGTCCCTTAACCGACCCCTAATAACCTCGATGCACTCGATGTTATCGTATACGAGAACACAAAAATGAAGACATCAAAGAAGAAAGGGGTGAAAACTGTTTCTTATCGTTGGCATCAGCAACACGATGCTGGCCAGCAAGCGAGGATGATGAGGGTCAATTTCTGGCAAAAAACAATATGGAAATTCAAGGGCATCGGTCTTTTTCGGTCATAAACTGTCGTACGAGTTTTTGAGAAAAAACAACAACCAAAGAACCCGCGTAGAGAGTCAAAAATAACAAGATTCACACATGGCCGATAAAGCCGAGCGACACGGACACGGTCAAGAGGAAAATGACCTTGCTGATTTATCAAGAAACGAGATTTTATTTCGAGATTCGTAATAAAATCCTTTTATTCAGGATGTAGCGACATGGTGTATAATAACCATGGTATCGATGAACGGCAACAGCGTAGGTTGGCATTTTGCTTTCCATGCAGTGTACTGAAGAGAAGCTTGTGAGGGGAGCTTTTCAGAGTCAGTGTGCTTTTGTTGTTCCGTGATGCCTGGAGGAATCAATTTGAATGTATAAATATTGGTTCGTGATAACGAGCATGACGTCACGCAATAGGGTATAGTATGCATTGAGAAACCAGATCTGGCAATTTGGCTTTCATCGGGCTATTTTAAGGACAGTTACCCCAAATTCAAAACAGCTTCGTTTTGAAATGAATATATACTTTTTAACATGTCTTTCTATAGAATTTGCCCACATCAAAAATATATCCACAGAAATGCATTTTTAACTTTAAAATACACCGTATATCGATATATATTTAAAAATATTATAATACATGTGTATTTAAAAATGCATTGTTTAATGTGTATTGATCTAAGTGCTAATATCATGTAAGAATGCACACGTTTGAAAATTATTCTACAAAAGTTGAAACAAGTTCGTAAAATTCATCAAAATACATCTGTTGACGTAGAGAAACGATTGTTCTACGTCACCCCATTCGGAAACATGTCGCAAAGATAATTGCAACTACGTCAAAATGCGTTTAAGGTGAATCATTTTTACCAAAATAACCCAGGTTGAGGATCAACGATTTTGGACATTTTTCCGTGTAATCCCCCCTTGCAATCCACCTTGTCGTCATCCTGGAAATCCTCGGATGACTTGGAAATTTTTCGAAATTTCAAAAATATTAATGATAAATTGTTTGTTTGTTTTTAAAAAAAAAAAATGAAAAGAAAAGTGAAAGTCGAAAAATAGCAAGTCACAAAAAAACGTAATTCTCGGATTTGCATAACGTTTCGTACTGTATATAGGCCTACGTGTCAGAGAAAGTGTAACTGCCATTCGAAGAGGTCATTGCCATTGTCCACCTCCAAAAAAGGATGCGCCACACCTGAAGCTGGTAACGCACAAACAATGAAAAATTTCTCCGAAAAAAAAAATAAACAAACAATGGACGTAAAACGAGTCGAGCTTTTAAGGTTTAACAAGGATAAGGAAAACAGCCGAATAAACACGTACAACACCTGATGCGGGTATCACAAACAACACCCTGGAAGAGGTACACCTCGATACACATTTTAATCGATTGTTTTGCATAAATTCAACAGCTACCGGAGCTGCAAATATGTTATTAGCATAATATTAAAAGAGTGACGCAAAACTGGAGCATTCATCCGCAAAAAAGCTATTCAGCAGGACGTGGTCTATTTCCTTAAAGTTTCCAAACTAAGTCTTGTCATATTTTCGACACTAATAACATGGCGTGATTTGCAAAAAATCAGACTCCTTAATATTGGTCAACGTTATGTTAACCTCATCGAGATATTTTAAAATACAGCCGGAATTTCCAGAGGGTGCAAACGCGCCCATGGGTTATTATCGTTGAATTTGTCAGGTGTGTGACTCATACTTAAGTGTTGATTTAGTGGGCAAATCCCCTGCTTTAATTGTTTCGACTCTTAACGCGTTAAACAAACAATCTAAATATAATAACTTTGATAAAGTTATACAAATTATACAAACTATCGCAACGTAGTATTTACCACACACAAAATTAAATGTTCCATGGCTGCTAAACTCATGCTATAGGCTATATACACATTTCAAAATAATAAAGTAACATACAGTTATAATGGGATAGCAAACAATTCAATGTTTCTACAACAAGTTTTTCTGTATGTTTCTAATACAGACCACATTTCCATTGCTCAACACGTTTTCCTTGGTTTCTTGTATTTTCTCCAATGTTTTGAAATCGTATTTGTAAGGTGTTTTCCGATGTTTCGTTTCAGCAACAGTGAAATCCATGATATTTCACTAAAAAAAAGTCTCCCATAAAGAGCGTCATCATTTTAAAATAATTTGCATTGACACATATGGACACCTCATAAAACCACATTTCCGGAAGTCCATATACCATCAAGTGGATTTTCCAAACACTTTCAAATTTACACAACAGGATACCCACAATGTTAAAAAGTTGGAAAATTCCCATAGATTATGTCCAACGCTCATCAGAAGTTACAAATTTCCTCGAAAGCCAATAATCTAATAAAACTCGAGTTTGGTTATTTATACTGTACATGTATGTCTGCATTTGACTTTATGACACTATTTTATTACCCTACTGTGGGGTTATTAAAAAGCATCTGCTGGTTGGAGTGGAGTGTATTTATAGCGAAGCATTTCTCTTCGGTTATAAAAGTGATATATTTACTGCAAAACTAACATGACCTCAATTCGAAAAAAAAGGTTCAGACAATTCGAGTCTAGCGGTATCAATATCGCTTTCATCGCTGGCTAAAAATGCCATTTTTTTTTAGAAATTAGGGTAATAAAATAGTTTTGGGGAAAACGGCAATATCGGATGCCAAAACTGGTCGATTTCGGTCCAAAATTGGGAAACTGAAACCAAAAACGAGTCGTAAAAATCGTTTAAGGTGGTATATTTATCGCCTCTAAACAGTATATTTTTCCAAACACAAATGTTGCTGGCTGCTGGTGTTTTTTTATGCAATTTTTTTTTCCTGCGAAAACGAATTTCTCCTACTAACCCATATTTTGTTTGCATTGGCAAAAGATCGGTTTCTTAGATAGGGCCATGCACGAAACCAACCTTGATAAGTTTGTATGAAAATAATAGTTCAAGTACACCCGAAGTGCAATCACGACGCAACACAAATCGCTTTGTTCGCAAAACGAACATAGATACGGCTATTTTCGAGAGATATTTGGGGCAAGTTTAAGATGAGCAAGTGGCCGCAAAAGAGCTAATCACGACCTTTGATCAGGAAGTTGCGAGACATATACTCAAAACTGAGCGCGTTGCCAAAATACCTCGAAAACTACTTGAGACGAATGGGCTAGGTATAGCTAAGGTAGAAAACAACCACCATGCAGAATTGGCGCTAGTGAACCGCGTTTATGTGATTCCTTTTCATGTGCAAAAAATTACGGCACAATGTACTCATGCAAGAACTTCAAAGTTTAAAGTTTCTTGAAAAATGCTACAATTGCCGAAGAATTATAAAATTGTTTCGTAAACAATATTTTTCGAGGAAAAATAAACTTGTTCGAAAAATATTAAGTGTTGGGCCAATAAGGATTTTTCAAACAATGAACCCTTGCTTGTATGAAATTGCTCGAAAAACCATATTTCTAGAAACATAAACATTCGTATAGAATTTAGAAACAAACCTGTTCGAAAAACATAATTTTGTCGAAATTTCATCAAATTTATTGAAAACTACTAAACCTGTTCGTTCGAAGAATAATATTGTTGGAAAAGCAATAATTTGTTTCCAAGAATTACTAATTTTTTCGAAAATCAATGGTTTTTCTCAGAATTTGGTAACAATTTCAAGTACTTGTAATAGCTTTACGAATTTCTGAACACTTTTAGGAAGAATACTTAATTTTTCATTTAATAATACTTGGTTCAATTTTTCTCTTTTCCACGGGCCAATTACTGTAAAGTAGCATTTTTATTTCAATTACTACATTGTAATAATGATTAGGTTTTTTCAGGTAGTCCAATGAAACAGTGTATACACGAGAAACCCATATCATAATCCCGGATATCAAATAAAATTAAAATCTAATATATAGTTTTAAGATTATTTGTTCAAACAAAGATTAATCCGTGTTTTTGATTAGCAGTATACACACGTTCATCGGCCTATGACTTTGTGATACTGGTCCGGCTATCGCAGATTTTAATGGACCCTAATTATCAGATCGAATTAAAAGCGCAGTAATATTTATGACTTATAATGGCAATCGTGCTTACGGTGCTTTTAATGGCGAAATTTAAAAACATTTGGAAAACCAGCGATCTGTGACGTTCATAACAAGCATGCAACAGGTTGTCAGGAATTGAATCACATATATCCGTAAATAAATGTGTTGAAAAGGGGCATTTCATAAATACCACTACTAGCCCATAGCCAAGCATTACAGTGAATCGAATATACTGTATTTCATCGCAGAAATGCATTTTGCGACTTATTTTAAACTGTACATCGCATCCCAGCTTCAAAAGTGACACAACTCAAAAACTGTCAATATCCAGTGACGGCATTATGTCAAACGAAAGAATCTCTGTATTCGATAAAACAACACTTCTTACCTTGCGATAGTTTCAGTTATACAATGTATGAATTTTCTATTTTAAATCTCGCTGTATTACAAACTAAAAAATATCGAGTTGTGACACTTCTGAAGTGGGGGTTCGACACGTGAAATTCATTTTCAATGAATTAATCTTCTATATTTAGTCAATTTTGACTTGAAATGAAATTTTAACATGTACCGATGAAAGCATTTTTATAGTCAAGAGTTGCGTGTTAAATTGCACATGTATTCATGTATTCAAATTGCACAATTTCATATTCTGAAACATGTACATGCAAGTAGTCAGCATTTTTTATTGAAAAAACTTTTAATAATTTTTTCAGTAACAATTTGTAAAATACATTTAAATTTTAATTCAAAAATCACCACTATTAGGCCAGTTCAATTTTCTCACAGTTGTTTTCCAAACATGGATTGAAACTGCCTTTAAGTGCACTAACAGCCGGTTATCTTAACTTAAAAAAGTTTTTAATCGGAAGTTGATGCAACCGGCTGTGGGTTATTTCGGTTTTCCCCAATCAGGAAATTCAGGTAGCTATACAAAAACAGGATATTTACAGACACCCTATTCCAAGAGGAAGAATGAAAAAATTTGATTTATTATTTTCCCTGAAAAGATCCTAAGAATTCATGGCATCCTAACCTGGGCCCGATTTGCCAGCTTGCCCTAAAACCCATTGAAAGTTAAAATCTATGGAACTTCGGGGACGATACTGGCCCTACATGTATATTGGGTGGTTACCAAAAAGAACACGTTTTGGGACAACCCCCCTTCTAGTTGGGAAGTTGGCATTGTTCGGTACTTTATGGATACTCCTCGCCATAAATTGAAATCACGAACATATACTATAACTTTCTTTCTCTCGCCATAATTTTTCGCAATCGCTAAACACGTGAGATTTTATTATATTTCACGCATGCAAAGCGCAATAAACCGTGTACAGGGTGCGCCATCTTATATAGACACGAAGCAGACATTTTCTTCAAAGGGTACCGCTTCTAAGCAAATAGGTGGAGCATAAACACCTAAGGCTCAGACCTTGAAAAAACATTTCAACCTTGATATACCAATCAATAAGCTCGATATGGACATGGAATTATTAGGTGAACATGTATTCGATAACCAGATTTTTTATTTCCATATCCCATTTTTTGTAACAATTTTTTCGACGCACGTCTCAAAGGTGCCTCTCTTCGAGGGAACTCATATTCCAAGTGTTACAGTTTCAAAAGGCGATGCTTGACTATTGTGCATCACTGCACCCCTCGTTTTCTACATTATAGGGTGAGCAAAAGTTGGGACTCTTGAAGTCACGTATGCAAAAGGAGTGCATTCATTGGTTCAAAAACGGTGAGAATCATTATAGTGTAATATAATATGATGTTTGATGGTTCGCACATTTCAATGCAGAGACATTCTTTATTTCGGAATTTAAAAGGACCGAGTGTCCAATGTAGACAGGTGTCCAATTGCACGAGGGTCCCCACCTTGGTATTTCGTTTGGCTGGGCGAGTTTTTAAACGTGCAAACGTAACATTGCGTATTGTTTTCCAACTTGAGTATAAGCCGCATCTGGGTGTTTTTTTCAAATGCTTTCCTTTGAAATATGATCAGACCGCAGCGCCGCCTATCGTACATGTACATGTATCTTGGGACACTAGTGCAGTACCAAAAATGGGACAACTGGAACGTTTTTTGGCGGCGCTTCCACCAAAAGCCGTCTTAAAATTTGTATTTTTCGGAGGTCACTTTTTTTGGTAAAAAGAAAAAAAAATCCAGATTATGCTACGAGCTTGTTAAATTTACGAGCGTATCATAATTAGATAACTTTCTCAATTTTAAACGGTCGAAATAAACACGAAATAAAAACTCCATTTTCTCCAAACACACTGTAATTATCCACGGGCCCGTTCACCCGTATTACCTTAGCCTATTTTATTAATGACGGTACTGTAGAGAAACGAAGCATTTGTCTAATGCTCCACCTCGTGCTTAAAAAACGATTGAAGTAAGGAAAAATTAGCGTGTGGAATACGTATTATTAATGGCTGTATACCGGTCGTTTATTAATGCCAATTTTTTTAAAAAATGGACCAAAGTCATAATCTGATCAACGACTAACCTAATTTATAACGTTCGACAGCTGGTCTTATATTAACCGTTATATTAGGTAACTCGAGTCTCTTACGAAGCAAATGCTCAAATTTTTTTTTAAAACTTATAAATTATATAGGTCTATAAGGGGGCAATGCATGTGGAAGTTTATACGTCAACACGTCTAGATTATGTCCAGAAAACAATAATTAATCTAAAAAAAGAACTTAGCCAGAAGTTAGTTGATATTGGTCGTGTAAAATTATACGAGAAATATGGGGCAATTAAAAAGACTGATCGATAAGAGCCAGGGCATGACGCAATCTTAATTAAAATATCTGGCTGCTGCGAACCCCTAATTTGGAGGAGAAAAAATGGGGATGGGCAATCAAGGCTGCTAGTTTTTATGGTTTAAAAAAAGTGCATTAGCTGGGAGGGGCTACCTGTTGATACTAATAACAATCAGGAAAGTGGAGCATTTTCGTTATAATTAGACTGGCAAAAGTATACGGTACCCAGGTCGATTTCATTTAGGGTTTTCCCCGACCTTTTCAGACAGCTACCTTGAAAAAAAATATAATGGAAAACCAAGGAGGTGGCGATGGGAATTGAATTTCAGACGTTGCCAGGCTGTTGGACAAAGGTGTGAAACGCTTACATGAGGGTTGGTTGAAAGACACAATGTTTTGCAGTTGCTACTTTTATCTGAAAATTGTTTCCAACTTCATTTTTCGGCAGAAAAGCTGGCCAAATAGGGGAGTTTTTGTGTCTTGTAGATTGATAAAAATATACAAATACATATACAGTACATATTTAAGCACATACTGTATACAGTATACATGTACTGTATACTCATATTTTTGGTAACGTTCAACGATTGAACATAGTCTTGACTGGATTAGGAATCCTACATGTAAATGTTGAACAAACAGTATTTAGGCTCGTATATTTACATACAGTATATGTATTCTTGAATGAACATACTTTACATTATGGTGAACGTACTTGTACATGTAAGAACACGTTTGTGTTAACATTTTTCGTGACTGGGCTCCATTTTGTATCCTATTTTCTGTCCATGTGAACAAAAATGTGTTCACATCTTCGTAAAATGAATTCAAAATGGCCACCGGTCCTTCGAAATTCAGTCAAGAATGTTTTGTTCACATGTCCAGCAAATACATGTAGTATTCAAAATGGAACCCAATGAATTGCGAACCCTGGACATACTGTATGCATAGCGAACGAACCGACTGTTTTATAAAGGTTGGAATTCGTTTCTTGATCATAAATTGAAACACTATTCTGTACATGTACAGTACACACTTTTGCAAGTCGTGAATTTCGAGTGCCAATTTAAATCGAGACATTTTCAATAAAGTCTGGCATGCTCGAATGATAAACACGTGTGTTTTGTCGATTTGTGGATGAAAACCAGAAAGACCCGAAACGACAATGGAATCCCATTTGAAGGTCAGCAGCATTTACATGAACCCGACGAACCCGGCAGTTTAACAATTTATGAACACCTTGAATTTTTCAGCGTTTCCCTATGACGCCTGCTCTTGAAACTTTCACTTTTGACGCTATTTATAAAATGTGTTTAGAAACTTAAAGGTGCAAAAAATCCTGCTGAAAAAGGTAAACAATTTAATTCCATCTGGCGTCTCAGCCCAAACAGAGCGACACCCGTTTCATAACAAGCATGACCGGGGTGCACCACGTACGCTTCATTAGACTTCGTTATACTATAGGTCGTGTTATAACGAAGCAAGAGACACGCGTTTGGGTTACGTAATCGAAGCTTAAGACTAATCTCCGAGGTGCGACTCGCGATTTCGAGGAAGTTCGCTGGTAAACATCCACTACAACCTAATTGTGGGTGTTGCTTGAGACGTGTTGACAAAAGTTCACCTTTTAATAAGGGGTTTTCCTCCAATTAATTCAAACTCGAGGCTAAGATTACGAGCACGGTGAACTTGTTTCCAGTCGCTTAGTGGTATGCGTCTACGTTTTTTTCTAAAATAGGAATAAGCATATTTAGAATTTTTTGGTCTGCAATACCACTAAGCGACTGGAAACAAGTTCACCGTGCTAGTACCCTAACGATTAATCCCAACATGCTGCTGGTTTGCATGTCGATCACATGCTATTTTAATCGTCGATTAAACTATTTTAACTACCCGGAATTTAAAATTAACCTGTCGGCTTGACATTTCAGGCGTACAGCTTTCAGCGAGCCAGGTGGCGTTGTCTGTGATCTTTTTGATCCGCTACACAAACTCAAGATTGAATGGAATTTTCAGTCAATAGGGTTTGTAACCCTACATGTGTTGGGGTGGGTATTCAGATAAGATGCTTTACGAGTGGCACTTTTGGGTTAGGTTGGTGATAGGGGCTTAAGGGCGCAGGGAACAACACAGGGCAATTTTGGAAGTCGTGAAGTTATACGTGTGCAAAATCAACATGATATATATTTGATTAAAAAAAAAACACTCAAGGTTATCGCTGTTTTCAAACCAATGCATGCATCCCTTTTCCTCGTCTGACTTCACGACTGCCAAAGATGCTCGTCGTAAAGCTTCTGTCTGAGTAGCCCTAGTCATTCCTGCTTCTGCTCATAGATGGCGCATCCTCCGCGCATTAGGAATTACTCGATGGTAATTCGGTTCCTATTTTGCGAAGCCATACGTGTGTATTTATGGCTTATCTGTAGATTACTTTTACGACACAAAATTCCCTGGCATGTGCGAGCGATATCTAGGCCTAAACCCTTTCAATGTCGTGAGGTCACGAGGTCAGATCGTGCGGGAAATATTTAACCGCGATGGCTGCCAAATGGAGAGGCAAACAGACGCATTTCTTCTTGATCGTTAAATTTATCCACTCTCTGCCAGATGCGTAATGCCTTACAAAACACAGACATTAAAAATCGCAATTAACAATCGATAAAAAAAAAGAAATACATGGTGCGTCAATCCACCTCTATGTAACACTATGGATACTACATAGTGGATTCGCCGAAACAGTTGTTGCTGTGTCTGAGTCAGACTGTACAGTACGCTCTCCTGACTAGAAAATGCCAAATTTCATTTTAGAAACAATATTATGCAGCAAATAATGACCAACAGCGATTACGATCGATTCCATCGTATTAGGTTAATATCAATTACACGTATAAGCAAAACAGTTAATACTGATACTGGAGTAATTGATTAAACATAATTACCATTTCTGAAATTTTCTTAATGTAATAGCTTAAAAATTCTTTTTTTTAAATTCTTATCAATGAAACAATTATATCTCTTTATTGTATATTGTTATTTCTCTATTATCTATTTAGTGAAAAAAAATTCCCCCTTATCCGATTTTAATAGTTAATAGATAGAATTCAGGAGGCACGTGCAATCTTTTACATGATTTTCATATCTAAAGTCATTTAAAAATGATAAAGTAAATATATAGGAAAGTTTGATAAAGATATGTGGAAAACAAAAGGCTTGAAAAAAAACTTGTAACATACCGAGTACATGGATGTTATGTATATTGTGATAGCGATTGAACAGATAATTTAAATTATGATTGTCACATTTTGAGATATACATGTAGGCGTAGAAGAGCTATTGCGTGGATCTTGTATACAATTCATTTCCAATTCATTAATCAAAAATAAGATAAAATACACAGTACAAAAATACATGTATCTATACAGAATCTTCACGACTGCCGATTCGTAAAGCAACTGTCTGAGTACGCTTAATATAGTATACAGTGTACTTTTAATGTCGTATTCATACAGACCAGCCCACGATGCAGTTTTCGCACGTCCGCGTACAGGGTGCGTCACACAAACGAAATCACTACATGCATACAGTGGAACCCCATTAGACGAACTTCCAAATTTCTGATACATGTATTACGAACCAATTTTCAGTCCCCGTCCGACTTCTGATAATACGAACTAGAGTACCCTCGAGGTTCGTACGTCTTAACTTTGTTCGACTGCAGAGTCGATCGCAGCCAGGCACCCTGTATTCTTATTTTTTTATTTTTTTTTTGTTATATTATTAGTTCGAGTAAACAGAGTGGACATAACACGCACACGACCATGTTTACCAGCGCCTGGCATTTGAAACTTTGTAGGCAACTTCTCGTTTTTCTTTACTTAAATCCTTTTTGCCTGCCAGCCATTTTTTCGGGTCATAAATCTGACCGGAACGAAAACTTATCACTGCTTAGTATGCGAAAATGTCGTCGGACGGTTTAATAAATCTTCCCATCCCACGTCGAACTTAATTCCTTAAAAAAATCAAATGCATCACTGGCAATTCGCCTAAATTGAAAATGCCATTCGGCGTGACGCACTTTTCATTTTACAAGAAACTCCGCTCGTCAACATGCAGCTCGCTATCTGTCATCGACACAATTATTCGCAAAAAATGAAAAATCGATATTTTTTTGCGAATGCTGACTGCAATCTCCGATTCGCAGTTTACACGCTTACATAATAGGCTCGAGATATTTAATCTAGAGATAACTTTTTTGTGTGTGTGTGTCAGCTTCAAAGGTTAAGCAAACGATTTAAAGGATAATTAGCTCGTCGGAAGTCAGCTGTTCGCCATATCGATATCGAAACTGAAAGTCACCGTTTCTCGAAACTAAAGCCACTCAAATTTCAGATTCGCTCAACGGGTTAATTAACACGGTTTGCCCACTCGCGATTCTGAATAAGGACGTTTTTTTTAATTATTTCCAGAATTTCACTCCGTAACCCTGTGTTTTTTAAGTCGGGGTTTGGTTTTCCTCAAGGTTTTTCATGACTTTCCAGAAGTGTCAGTCACCCCCCCCCCCCCGCTTCAGGAGTGTTCAAACTCGGCATTTTTTTTTTCATATTGAGACCTCAGCAAGTTTTAATGCGGGGTAATGCACTGGAATGCATGATAAAATATAGTGGCAACACTGTCATTTAGCCGAAACTATGGTAAGCTAAAGATCTGTGGTTTGTACTGAATATGGAACTCGTTTTGCTCGATTTAATTCCATCTTAAACCAGAAATTGAAGATTCTTAAGTTGTCACCTCTGAAGTGGGGGTGCGATATGGTCGAGAATTTTTTTTGCTTTTGAATTATTTTCGAATTACTCCGGTAGGTGGAGAGTCGATCGGTGGCGGGTATTTTAACGATGTTTCAACGACTGCTTCGAAATGCATCTAACGATATGTGCAGTATTTTGACTTGATTATTGTTAACGAATAACTTTCGAAACGTTTTTTGGATAAATAAAAATTTCTTCCAGCAACAATGGGGTTTATAAACCAATAAAATTTAACATAATATCAATTTTAATATGTAGCCCTACACGCGATTTGAATTATAAGCGTGTGATTGAGTGTCACTTAGGATGGAAATGCACTTTCAGATTTCACGCTTGCGAGTTCCCCATTCGAAACAAGTTAACGTATCTGATACAACTCGAAATATAACTACACATTGTACCATTGTTCGTCGAAAAAGTTCGCTCATTTGAGTGCTGAAATCTTGTTTAAATGTAAAGTATACGTCGCGTCATTGGAAAGTGTTCTGAAAACAACCCACTGTTTTATCGACATGAAAGTTTTCTCGTAAATTTGGTAGAATTTTGTAACACATTCAAACGCACTGAAATCTGCGCGCCCTGTAGTTTAACCGTTAAATACGTCGCTGGACAGTGTCCTAAAATAGTCCACTGTTTTGTCGACTGTCTTAACGTCCTGTTGATAGCTACTATAGGCAAACACATGAAACAAGCTGATTTTTCGGTGCTGTCGAAATCTGCGCGCCCTCTCGTTTAACCATGAAATAATGCGCGTGACTGGACAGTGTCTTACAATAATCCACTGTTTTGTTGACTGTCTTAGCGGAAATTGGGTTGATAGCATCTCGACTAAGCACCTTGACTGCGCAATAAACAGGCACGAATTGGTGCCATTAACACATCGATTAAGCTCGACTTAATTCACGCTTACTCGGGAAATTCACCATCATTAGAAAAAAACAATGACAGACAAACAAAAGTAGCCAATTTGTAATTTAGATATGTCCGATCGTAAATTGACCTGACTAGGTTAAACTCATTCCTAGGTCAAGCAACAAGCTCTAAACATCATGACTGCATTCCCTTTAGATTGAAAAGTTCACCAGATTTACGGAAGGTAGCAACAAAACTTATGCTTAAAACTTCTGTAGGTTCGGTTCATTATCACGAGATTCAAGTTTCGAGTTTATAATCAAACTTTATAATTTTTCGTTGGGTCTGTTCGGCTCAGATCACTCTGGGGATTTTGAAGTTTTTTGTAAATTGGGTTAAGTTCAGCTTGGTTAGACTCGCGGAATTCAATTGAATTTTGAACTAAACTACTTGTTCAAGTTGTGTTCAGCTCATACTGAACCGAGATAAACAATAAGTACATGTGATCAGATTCTATCAACATCGAACCCTTGCTCAAACGTGACTGTTTTAATAGGTTCAGATCACCTGATCATAACCAGGTTCAGATCAGTTTCGGCCTAAGGGTACGTTCATAAAGAGCTTTTTTTAAGGTGGCTTTAAAGCAGTGTCGCTTAGTGGTATTGCAGACGCTTACCTCTAAGCGACACTGGAAAAAAAAGTTTAAAAAAAGCCTTAAAAAAAGCTCTTCATGAACGTACCCTAAGTCGCTCCGAGCTGAACCACGAATGTTATAGCTTCAGTCACCATCTCGAACCTTTGGACGGTTGGGTTCGGCTCATATCCCTCTGAAGGCAACAAACAAGTCCAGCTTCAAATCAGTTTCAGCATCAGCTGATTCGAGCTGAACCTCAAGTTTTTTAAGGTAAATCAACCACTCTGATCATTTTTACAGGTTGGATTCAACTCATGCACCCTGATCACGACATGTTTCAGATTCAGATCAATTTCAGCCATGACCATAAGCCAACCCCTGAGTTTTTCAGACTGCCACCATCTGTTTGTCACCTCAGAATATGATTTTCAGATCACCACAAAGACAACACGACCAGGTGCAACTCAGTTTCATAATCAGCTGATCCGAGCTGAACCTAAAGTTTTTGTGTAAACCAACCACTCGGGCCATTCCTATATAGGTAGATTTCAACTGCACCCGTGACCATGACCTGTTTCAGATCCAGAAAAATTTCAGCCACGACCATAAGCCGAACCCTGAGTTTTTCTGACTGCCGCCATCAGTTTGTCACCTCAGGACATGATTTTCAGATCACCACCAAGACAACACGACCAAGAGCAAATCAGTTTCAGAATCAGCTGATCCGAGCTGAACCTCAACCTTTTCGGGTGAACCAATGGGTTCGGCACATATCATCCTGCTTCATATCATAGCCGAACCCTGAGTTTTTCAGACTGCCTCCATCAGTTTGCCACCTTTGGGATATGATTTTCAGATCACCACGAAGACAACACGACCAAGTGCAAATCAGTTTCAGAATCAGCTGATCCGAGCTGAACCTCAACCTTTTCGAGTTCGGCACATATCACCCTGCTTCAGATCATAGCCGAACCCCGAGTTTTTCAGACTGCCTCCATCAGTTTGTCACCTCAGGACATGATTTTCAGATCACCACGAAGACAACACGACCAAGTGCAAATCAGTTTCAGAATCAGCTGATCCAAGCTGAAACTCAACCTTTTCGGGTTCGGCACATATCACCATGTTTTAAATCAGTTTCTATCTAGATTTGTTCAAACTGTCAGTCGTCCCCATCACCGTGTCACCTCAGGTCAGTTTTAGATCAGCCAGTAGACAACCCGACAGGGTTAAAGCTAAGCTCGAATCTGAGCCGAACCGAGTTCAGAATGGGGTTAAATGGAGCTGTTCGGTTCTTACCTCGTATCGGATGTACTGCTTTCTCCATTCGGGCGTGATGTGCGCCGCCAAATGCTCGGCGAACTTCATGATGCTGCTGCTGCGGGTAAAGCTACGACGAGATGCTACTGACGCTGCTTCGACGCATTCCTAAATGTCCCGTACGAATGATTTCCCGAACCGAAAACTGAAGAGGAACACTCGTAGACGATCGTCGAGAAAGACACTTTTTTAAAATTTTAAAAACCACTCCTAGCTTCCTCGATCTCTCGATCCGAAGCGAACGTGTATCTCTCGCTTTCACTTTCAGCACGTTTTTTGTTTTTCCTTTTCCTCCCAGCGCAACGGCTGATGGTGGTGCTTGATGACGGTGATGCTTTTTTCCCTGCCTCAGCCAGTGCACCATACGATTAGAAGCTCTCGTTTGCTCCTACGAGTTTTTTGCCAGCATTTTCTCCAGCGAGATGTGACTAGGTGGATGCCATCTTGCTAGTCCTTGTTGCCGACGCCAACACGCGCACTGATTAATGCGACGACGATCGCCGAAACCCGCTCTATATACCGATTCATTGGCGTTCGCTCTTCGAGCATCTCGGGCCAGGTCAGCGACGCTGCGCTTGCGCCATCTAGGGGGCCGGTGGGGAAACCGAACGCGTCACGCGTCACGTGACGCCATCCATCACTCTGCCTGGTTAGGAAATCGAGCCGAGGCTGGGATGGGATTTTTTTCGACGTTGCGCCAAAGTTGCGATTTCGCATCTTCGCGGACCTGCTGTGAATCAGCGCATCCTGATTTTTTTGAAATCTAAAGACACTTTGAAAAGTAACGTAAAATTGGTGTGTTTAGATAGCACGAATTGTGATGCTTTAGTATTTGTTTCGCAACTCAGTTTTTTAAACGTAAAATGAAATGACAGACTTAGAATCTTTTAGTTTGCCTTCAGAAGTTTGGATTGAAAATCGGCACTAATCGGCATGTATCATGTTTAGTTAACATTTGCAAAACAAATTCTGTTGTTTTCGTTTTCATTTTTCCACTAATTTTTTTAATGCATGTATATCCATGTATAAAAAAATAAAATGCTACACTTAGATTTGCCTTCAGGAGTTGGATTGAAAATTGCCCGCAAAAACGTGTCATTTTTGCATAGCAAATAAAAATAAATCTTACTGTTTTCGATTTTATTTTGCATTTCAATGAATTTGAAAAATAAAATATTTAAACGACATTTAAAAACATTTAAAAAAAAATCTAAACGTGACATACTGTATTTCAAGGGAGAAAGTGAATTTGGAACTTAAATCCCCTCTTTATCTTAGCCCACCTTAGAACCTTAAACAGTGTAGATTGCTTTCAGCAGCATTGTAACGTGAATAAAAAGGATTTAATCAAGCTTAGGATTTTACAGATCCATAAAAGGTTCTAAAATATGGTATCGAGACGTTTGGAGTCACTTCCCGCCATTAGTTCAAATTCTTAAAAAATGACTTAGAACGGGAAAAGGGATCCAGGAGTGATGACCTCCGAGGAACATTTCAAACTTGCTTGAACACACCTACGCTGATGGGGTGAGTTGCATCCTTTTTCGACGAAACTGACGTCAATTGTCGTGAAAAGAACAACTAAAAACCCCCGAACTGACCGTTAACTAATTATTGCTAACTCTCGATTATCCGGGTTGCAACGTAGGCTACAACAAAATGAAGGGAAAACTCGATGGTTCGACACATTGAAAATTGCTGTCGAATCCTGATTATCCAGAGAATGGGAAATGGAGTTTCCTGGATAATCCGAACTCCGGAAAATTGGCGAAATGCAAGAGGAACTCAAAGCATGACGTCAGTATAATGTGACATATTTACGAATTTGTTATACATTGTACATACAGTATATTTGAAATAATATAGTTATTTTATGAAAGATGTGTCATTGGAGAAATGCTTTTTTTTTAATAAAATGTGTTTACTTTGTTTTTCGAGAAATTATACATTTCTTTGGAATATTGGGTCTTTTTAATTTTATATATTTGTTTAAATATCGTTTTTATCAAATGCTGTACAGTATATTTTTATGGTTTTCATTTTTTTTTAAAAATTTTATATTTTGGAAAAATTTCAACAAGATCCAGCAATGGTATCGCAATAAAAGTTCAATTTTATTAGAAAACGGCTATTTGATAAAGTTGTATCATTTATAAAATAATTTATATTGCTTATTTCGAAAATATCGGTCATCTTTTTATCATTTTTTTTAATAATATAGCCTACAATCTTGGTTTAGTAATGGCTTTGTAATAAAAGGATTTCCCTACTGTTGTCGGTCCCGAGCCCTGCCTAAGGATAAGATCACGTCGAATTGCAGACGCTTACCACTCGGCGTACACTAGCGCCAACAAACGGGATAAGAATGCGGCATGCGTTTTAAATGAGAGCGCACACAAAGAAAGCTTAGCCGAGTCAGGCTGAGCTTTCAAGAAGCGCTGATAAGCTTTCAAGAATGTTTTTAACATTCTTTTTTGGAAATCTGAACGCAGATTTGTAAGACACTATTGGCCAAAAGTGAAGCTATGTACGATTTGAATGCTAGAGAACGCGCGTTTTTGACTAGGCATACTTCTATTCTTTTTGTATTGCCGAGTTCAAATCCATTCTGGGAGCCATTGACAAAAAAGTAAGTACACGTTTATACGGAATAGGAAATTTATATTATATGATAAACGTAATATTTAACCGGAAATACAGCGTAAAAATAATTACAGCAAATAGATTTTCAATCTTTGTGTAATGTCAGCTGTTGGTGAAGTGCAGTAATACGGTGCAATTTAATCGAACATCAATATCATTCATCGTAACTTCGATTGTATGCAGCCTATGTACCGTAAAAACGTGTCCTGCGCTCAAAATGAGAAGCTAATGCGCATGTGCAAGATTTTTACACGGAATGTTTCATCTTGCACAACGCATGCAGTGGCGCCACCAAGCACACTGAACATCACGCAGATATCAGCGTTCGATTTGCATCCCAAAACTGGGGGAAAAAGAAGTTGAAAACAAGTAGGAAAGAAGCACGCCGAAAGTAAGCATTCCATCTGCTCTTACCCTAATGGAGAGGGTTGAGCAGATGAGTGGCGATGCGCTGCCTGTTACAAAACCGACAACACGATTGATATCTGCTGCCGGAATCTAGTGTCATTGGCTCCGGTCTATGATATTATAATGGGCGTTGAGCCCATAACTGATGATGATGGTGGTACTAGAAATAATTGGTTAAAAATTGCTTAGAAGAAAAAAATGGCGCATCTCGGAGCATGCCCATAAAGCCAGCCATACATGTACACGGGGAAAGTTATATCTGGAAGCTTGGCAATTTTAGGCGTGTCCGAAAAGTCAAGCGCATATTTCTGAGGATTTTACTAACCATGGCTTTTAAAAAGGAAAATTTCAAACTGAAATTCATTTATATTATTATATTTGACAAATTAAAACATTTCATTTCTCGTAATTCACATTCTAAAAAACAGAACTTTTTGAACATGTCGTATTTTCAGATATAACTTTCCTCGTGTATGGCCGGCTTTATAGAGATAAACAGTGGTGCCACAATCAGCCGTATTACTTTTGGAGATGCTCTTATAATTTTCGAGGTGATTTATGAAGGGTCTCTTATGGTCTTCGTCAGAACTAAAATAATCAAGCGCAGTATAATAATTTTAAATAAAAATATTGGAAGCTTTGAAGTTTTTTATTCTGATTTACATTTTTTCCAATGTTCCATTTTGCACAAGGAATTATTTCTGTGAAACAAAAACCTTTTATTTGTGTACAAACAAAGTTTACAACGCAATCTTCAATTTTATTGTTGTTTCAACTATTTTAAGGGAGGGGTTTTAAGCTCTATGAAAAAAATAAAAAAGCTACTATAAGAATATTTTTCTTCCATTTCTTTAAACGAAGGAAATAACCACTCAGGGTCATCCTGAAAGCATTTTGTAATTTCGGATTTATTCCGAAATTATTCGACGATTATTCGACGAGTTGTTCATTTCGGCCCCGAGATGACGCTACGTCCAAGTGTGAGAGTGCGTAAACGCAGAGCTGTCTACAGGGTGATGCGTAAGTCGCTTTTATACTGACATTACATGTATATGCATATCGACAGCAACAAAATAGGATTTTCTCGCTTCCTTATAGCCATAGTAACAGTGAAAAACTAAAATTCACCTAGTTGATTGAAGGTTTCATACTGTAAAAACTAGATTTTTATAAGATATTTCAGAAAATACTCAGCTTCAGTGGGTATATAAAGTGAAGCTTTTTTTTCGTTATTCGGAGTTTTATCTATCTCAGAAAAAAATTGGGAAAGCAAGGTGCTTTCACGTTTAGTCACAGTACATGTACCTTCACCTTCTAGCGTCACAATACATTTATTTCTTCTTCCTCCAAATTTTTGCAACTTAATCAATATTGAGTAAAATTGGCTTGAAATAATTTGCTATGAAAACGAAATAATTAATCAGAATTTGGACTACTGAAGGATTATCTTTTGAACAATTAGAACGGAAATCCGGTTGAGGCAGCTCGATAGTTCCTCTTGGGTAAAAACTATTAGAAAACATGTGATTCATCGGTTTTGTACTTGAATGTAATGTATATATTAATGCAACCATCTACAGAATATGTCAAGTTGCGCAGAAACTGGCTATGACAGTCACCCCTGTCAATTTTTCAAATAAATGTAAAGAAAAAATTGAGCATTTTTGAGGAAAATAGGGAAATTCACTGGATGTTATAGCAGAAATGTAGTAATTTTTAAACTTTTCATTTTGAAAACAAGTCAGTCATACCATTTTCAAATTAATTATGATGGTTTAAGTCTATAAGTTGAAGAAAAGCTGTACAAGGAATTTGGACAAGTTTGAAAAGTGGGGCGTCCAATGAATACAAATCCGCATCTGTACAATAAATTTTGAAATATATCAAAATTCAATATATAGCATGTACAGTATTAACATTCACGAAAATAGTATAAAATAATGAATAATGAAAGTGTAAATCATTTTTAGAAAATTTTATCTTTTTGGAAAACTTGCCGTGACATTTTTGTGCAAAAATATTTATTTTTTTCGAAAACTTGTCTAGGTTTATTTTGTTTTAAAATTGATTATTTAGTAAAAAAAAATTGTCTTTGAATTTTCAGAAAATTTTATCGTTTTTAGATAAATTTGTCATTTTATTTTAGAAAAGTGTTTGATTTGGGAAAAATGGTCGTTTATATTCTGTACATCGACTCCCAAAAAATGTCAAATTTTGAAAAGGTCTTTCGTCCTTGGCACAGGTTGTTTCAGCAATAAGCTAGAAAGGAACCTGGTTCCTCCGCAAGCCGTTTAATCCGACCCCGTATATTCAATATACAGCAATACTGTATTCATTTGAATTCTGTTTTCTTTTAAAAAAAAAAAATTCCAATATTGTTGTCTTTTGAATTTTAATATAGTGGATATAACCTCGCAAGACGAAATTTGTCCAAATTTGTTCTTTTTAAACCGCGGTTTATGTATCAGAAATCAGAAAAAAAAAACATTATTTCAACAATAAGAACTAAATGTTAAAAAAAAATGCAACGTGTTCGTCTTAAATTAACATTATTCAATGCCTACTCTATAGGGCGAGGAGTGCAAATTAGTTCGTACTATCAGAAATTCGTATTAAGCGCGTTCGTCTTAATGAGGTTCACTGTGTGTATATCCTTTTCAATGTCAATTCACGCTATCCATGGCGGTGCAAAAGTTTGTGTTTCTGAAGAGTAGAAATTGAGCACGAGTTTGAGTACACACGCTGAGCAAGAAGAGGCTCTCGATGATATCTCAATGAATTGCGACCATGGTTCCACGTGGGTCTATTCATGACGTTGACAAGAGTAAAAACGCGAACCAATTTGCTTAATTAATGTATGGGTTAAGCATCTTCTTCTTTGTTCAAAACTTGATTCTCGCAAAATGTCACGTAGGCCAGCTGAATGCAATCCCTCGAATCAATGCGTAGCAATTGGAGTAACATCATTAAATTGGACGAATTAGAAAAAGGAAACTTGGACGAATGCATTGATAAACAAGACATGGAGAAAAAAGCAAAAACGGATGCTCGAATTAAGTAGTTTATAGAAGTATCCTCCACGTACCGACAAAGAATTTTTGCAACTATTCAATTAATCCGGCATCGAGTCACCATTGAATAAGCTCAAGTTTTAATTTCAGCGTTCAGACGGATTTCCGAGAAATTTCAATTCTATACCACGATTGACGATCACTCCTCGTCCGATGGTCAATGCATTCGTTGTATCGATTTTGCGCCTTTTGGGAACGAAATTTCGACGAACGATTGAACAGCTTTAGCTATCATTACATCCAGCATTAACGAACGCATGAACTGCGGACGCAATTTTAGTATTAAGGGAAAAAAAGCTTGGCCAAGAAAAGTGGATGATGGTAAATAATGGACAATCAAAAGTCTATTCAGGTCGAAAACGAGGCGAGGGAGAGTTTTCCTATTTATAGCGGTTACCAATTTCCGTATAAATTAGCTAAATGATGTTATCGAGCCGAGAAAAGCACCATCCATGTTACGTCATGGCTTCCCAGAAGAAATCATCGAGATGAAATGATTTCCGATTATGCAAATGTTTGCGGAGACCCACGCAGTGCCGTTTCCTGTTTTCATCTTCTGAAGTTGTATGGGGCATGCACCTATATCGTGAATGGGCGCCTTATACTACGCAAGCACTTACTGTAGGTAGTTCGAGGAGAAATAAGAAAATCAATTACAAATCGACTATACCGATTCGTAAGTGATGTGTACAGTCGAAATTGTGGCGTTGAATATATTTCAATTTATAGTTGAAAATTCAAATTTAGATTAATATTTGAAAATGCATCGATCGAATAAAATCGATCGAATTGTATTACTTGAACAAATTTTGATTTTTAATGAATTTTAGTGAAAAACTTAATCGTGAGAGCAGACGATAGTCATGTCAGTCGTGTTGAAACTATGAAAATTGAAATCATTACCGAGGGAATTGTTTTGCACCGTTGTGTATCGATAAAAGTGAAATTTCCTATTTGCAAAATTATGAAAATTTACATTGAAATCGTTGATATTACATGTATATCGTCCAAACACGTAAATGTTCATATACTGTATAGACACGTACTGTACATGTATTATAAACTTAATTGCGAGGCATGCAGCAAAATATTTGATAAATGATAAATGTACTAACATTCAATATATATATATACTTTTTCATATTAATATTACAACAAAAACGCATGTTGAAGTACTGGTATACTCAGATAGAAGCTTTAAATTACGAATGGCAATTTTGAAAGTCCTAAAAGCACGTATGAAAAATTGACACGCTAATTCGTTTAAAAAGTCACTGAAAGTCATCGCTGGTTTGTTTTTAAACCAATGATTGCATTCCAGCATGCATTTGTCTGTGTACTCCTGTTTTATTTTGAAATATACTTTGTTGCAATGAGTTCGTTTTGAGATTTTTCACATTGTTTGAAAAAAAATCACTTCCCAGTGTTTACTTGCTTGTAATGAAATACTGCATGACTTCACTATATTCTGAATAGAAAAAACGCATTTTCAAATATTTTTTCCCAATTTGAAATGTATTTCATGACTCATTTTGATTTCTTGTTTCAAAATACGGATTTTCTCTTTTTTTTTTCGCAACACACGATTTATCCATTTGTTTTTTTACGCCCTATAAATCGCGGTGCCCTAAGCATCAGTTAACCGGAGAACGTACTTACTGTACCTAACACCCGCTCCAATAGCAGCTGGTATTTTCTGCGCACGCGCATAAGTTTAAGCTGTTGCGGTCCCTGTCCACGGGGGAAATCAATCTCCGTTCCTGAATTGGCGCCTATCCTGCATGTACTTAATTCCGTTACGTATAATATCGACGTTCGGATAAAGGGAAGACAAACTCGCCCCCCGAATTCAACCCAGGGGCAGAAAAGCAGTTTAGAATCTGTTAGACTCTTGCCTCTAAGTCCTCGAGCCCCCTTCTTGCGTCAATTTTCAAATCACGTTCTCCGAAAAAGAGTGCATTATAGACAAACACCGTTGAGATTTAAAACGGCGCGAACATAAAACTAAATAGAAGAACATTCTCGCTTCAATTTACTCTTGGAGCTTCAGCCTAATAGAATGCTTTGCCGAACGCACAATGATGATCTATTAGTTTAAACTCGTTTCCTTTTCTCGGTCGATCGAAGCCAATGCAGGAAAATTGACGCTTTTATGGAGCTGAGATGTTGCTTTTTTTTTTTCTTATCAAACTCTAAAAAGATGGAGATGCGGAGGCGATATGTTCGGTGCCAACGTCGCTCGCCTTCAGCAATTGAATCAAAAAAACACACTTTTCTACAATTGGAAACAAATGAGGAGCAATATTGAAGTCTTGTCACTAAGCTATAGCATGGAACTCCTGGAGCATCTTCGCTAAATGCAAAACGAGAGAGGAGGGGGAATTCCGTGGCCTTGTTCAATTTTCACCAATTTTCTCATTGCCATTTAATATGTGCGTCGACAATTGATTACCATTATTGCCTTGCAAGTTTTCGGAAATGCGGATCGTCAACATGCCAGCTTAGAAAGGATGTCCATGAACGTCATTGTGGACGTAGCGCGATGTGATAAAAGATGAAATACGATGATAAAAGATACTGTCCATCATACAACAAAATGGAGATCGTTGGTCGGCAGCCGTGTTTCTGGCCCCAATCTGATCATCAATTAACTCGGTGTGCCCACGTCTAAAATATTTTGCACGTGTACAGTACGTGTATCCTTATATAGAAATCCATTTTCAGAAATGGATTTTTAGTTTACGCAGTTTTATTAAAATGCATTTAGAGACATGCATTTTTACCTTTAAAATGTATTTCAAATAGAGTATGTATTGATGGGAGTATTAAAAGTCATTCCAAATACATTACATGTAATTGTTAATATATATCGCAAATTATACGTTCCTAATATGCGCGTGTGATATTGATGCTGCATCAGTGCACTTATGAATGTTTATTTACAATGCATAGTAGATTATAGGGGTACTCGCACAGAAGCTTTACGAATGGCTCTTTTGGAAGTCGAAAGTCACGTGCGCAAAAAGAATGTACTGATTTAACAGCAGTGATAACCTTGAGTGCTTTCTTTCTTACCAATTAGCGTGTCAATTTTACACACGTTATTTCAAGACTGCACAGTATACGTGCTGCATATTCCAAAGAACTGGAAAATGTAATTTTTTTAGTGCTTTTTTTTAAAAAGAATAATTGTTATCCTAACGTATAGAAACATCCTATAACGACATCATTTGGGTAATTGATGGATTACACCCCCCTACCACATGGAATTCGTTTACTGATAGTAGGGTACTGAGTTGAATTGAATTGAATTGAAATATCGATGCCACATTTACTCTGTGATTCTAAATCTTCTCCATTTTCGAGTTTATTTATTTTTAATAAACTTTTTTTTAATGACACATGAAACGCATGCACGCGTATTTTGTACATTTTTCTCATATTTACTTATTAAAAACTATTTTAATATGGCCAACTGTCGTCTGCTTGGCTTTGAGGTGCGTCCACAGTATGGTGCGTTTTTTAGAAAATGGGCCTTATGCCAGTATCATTTGAATATTCCATAAATCATCGACTAATAAGCACGCTCCATCAATGCTTACGAAATTATCATTTCCACATTCTTTGTGGACATATACAGCATTACAACTCAGTTTTAAATTTTTAACAAGTCTTAACACAACTTTCCAAACATCAACTTTGACAATGTCAACAAAGTGGCAATTTGGAAAATACGAGCAGCAAAAGTACCAAAAAGTTTAATTGATCTAAACATTTAAATCGAATTTTAAACACATGTTTCCTGTGTAATGCAAAATTTTGGGATGCTCTGTCACACGTACATCTACTGTATATGAGATAGTTAGCCTATAAAGGCTAATAAAGTGGTTAATTAAAAAAAAACAAAAAAAAAACGTTCGTTTTCTGTTTGCAACTGTATTGGTGTCTGACTGCTAACTTTTTAAATCCATTTTTCCTATGGATCCATGCAAACTTTTGGGACTTCCTGTCACAAAAGTGGTCATTAGCAAAACATGTCAATTTTCTGGTGCAACTCACGATCCTGACTGCCTACTTCCTCGAAGACGCAACCTCGTTGCGTAAGTGATCCCATTTACTCTTTGAAAAGCTTTTCTCTACACTAATTATATGCAGATACGAATTAGGAAAAAAAACACGACCTTACTTCCCATCTCACCTCCCCCACTTCGTATATAAACAAATTCGCTGATTATAGACGGGGCAATTAAGCCCCGTATTCACGCGGGAGAATGAGTTTCCCAATTTCCAATAATTGCCAATTTTGATCCTTAATTCCTCCGTCCGACCAGGAAGTTTTGAAAGCCAGAATTTGGCCGAGTGGCGGCGCGCCAGGCGGAATTACCTAACGACTTTATCGGTGTGCTGCGTATACAGAAATCTGTGGAAAATTCCCCCCCAGGGTCGATTAGCCCAATTGGCTAGGCTTAGTGCAACCCTCGCGGTGGCGAACGTAAGCTCGTATTTCGACATGCAAATTGGTGCGTAAATATGGTCACAGTCGAAGCCAACGAGCCCATTAACGCGCATTGATACCAGACGGCGCGCAATTAGCGAAGAGGGTGATGTAATGCATTTCGTTCCAACAAAGTAAATTCGATTGAAATACAACGCGAGCTGTGTTCCTCCGCTCAAAGCCCATTGGATGCACCCTCCTGAATTATTCCAATACTATATGCGGACAATTCGATTATCACGAATGAACGAACGGAGAACGACGAACCTTTCCTAATTCCCTGAAAAACCTTAATTTTTTTTTTGCGCTAATTTGAAAAAAATAAATATAATAAAAATGCAGGATTGGCAGCAAATTGCTGGTCTCGCTGCATCGTGGAAATCAGTATTTCCCCAGAGTAGCTAATTACGGGATTTAATAGGTGTGATCGTTAATTCAACGCATGCAACACATACTGAAGTTTAATAGTTCTTAACAGCGTCTACACAAAGGAGGTTTACAATTGTTACGATTTTTATATACATGTAGGTGTACCTAGAACGTGTCATTTTATGTTGCAATTATCCTATAGAAATTCTGTCTGCAAAAATACTTAAGCCGGGTCCTACCCACTGCAGCAAACAGCAAACAAAAAAACAACACAAAATGTGTTTGTCCGAATTTGTTTGTATGAATTTGTTTGTCCAAAAGAACAAACAATTTGACATAAAACAAATTGGAGGATATTATGTTGAGCAGTTGTATGAAGGAACTAACACGTAAAAACAATGTTTACAAGAATAAAAAAGCAGATGCTGTACATGTACTGTAGGTATATTTGCAAAATGTCATGTAGCCTACTATTTTTGGCCTTGACAGCCACATTTTTGAAAATGCTTATTATTGTTGACAACACACAAGAGAATTTCTTCTCAGATCGCGCAAAAATACAATCCTCTATTCATTCCTCAATTCGCACAAAACATTGAAATCATTAAAATATTACTGAATGCGAATCTTGCGATATAGCTGCAATATGTGGGTAAACCAAATCTTGCAAAACAGCAGACGATGCAAAGTGTCTTGCAAAGTGTTTGCTGAAAACAGCTTTTTTCGTCAAAATGTTTGCTGTTTGCTAAAAATTTTCGGAGCAAACATTTTGAGCAAATAGCAAACAGAAACATTGTTGTTGTTTGTTGTTTCCTGCAGGGTGTAGCCGGCTTTATTATAAAAGTTTTGTTACATAATTTTGGGAATTAACGGTCTTGGACCTCCAGACACTTTTACAATTGCTGAATAAGTGTCGCCTATAGTACACAATTTGAGCATGTACATGTACAGTGTGCTGTATACTGTTACAACAAAACTTTAAAATATGGCTAAAGCTTTTGGGACACCCGTTACATGTCACGCAAATACATGCACATTAGTTACTGGAAGAGAACAGAATATTTTAAAAATTATCGAAAAATCTGTTTGTAAACTGACAAGAAATTAAGTGATGTGAGACCAGTTGAAATTTCGGTAAACTGGTTGTTTTAGCCGATCATAAAGTGATGACTGGGCCCATTTTAGTCAACGACAGTGATAAAACGGAACGTTTTTTATTGATAAAATTAACCAAATAATAAAATCATCACCTTTTAGTAATTTTGTGAAAACATCTGTTATTAAACACATCATGGAACACAATACTTTATTAACAGAAAATGATTTCCAAATACATGTAATGATCTTCGTTCCAAAGCACTGATTTTGATGTATGCAAAAAGTGAACATTGATTTCATATGAAGGCATGAATTGCTTCGGTCTTTAAAAATCGATCTGTTTACACGAATGCACAGCAGCTTTGTTTTTAAATGTAATTAATAAAATGATTTTAATCAATCATTTTTGATTAATCTGACTGGATGAGATCAGAAAATTCAATTCAGGGATAATAGCTTGTATACTATAAGTAGTTTCGAATTGGATTGTGAACTCATTCAAGTAAACTGCACAAACCCAAATAACTCGTCCAATTTCAATCGTATGTGCATGAACCCACAACTTTCAGATATAATTTAATAAAAAATATGTGATGCGTTTGCATTATGAGAAATTAAATAATGATGCGAATGTCGCATCTGTCACATTTTGGAAATCGGCAAGTTGAGAAATTTGGGCGAAACATTCAAAATGTGGCCAAAATCGCTTTCTTTGCAATGCATTAACGCACTCATGGTTGGCCCCTTGCCCTTCGAGTGTGTTATGGGGGTTATATGCCCAATGAGTGGCCCTGTGGGGGGGCGGGAACAATAACGAGGCTCAAGTTGCTCGCTCTATTATTCAACAGTATTTTGTCACGTCCCATTTATACGTACACACAATGTCCCTGATCCACTAACATGGTTTTTTGTCACAAAAAAGCAAGCCACGAGATTGATGTTAAATCATTTTCATTTGAAAATGCACAAATATTTTAGTTGTTAACAACTATCTTTGTAAGTTCCTTGACTATGATAAATTGTAAAATGCAGAAAAAGATGTACGCTTATAGTTTAACCAAGCGTGAGAAATCAGAAAATGCGGTAAAAACTCAAAAATATCACATTAACGAAAACATAATTAGCGAAGTTAATGAGTGCCGTATTTTACATGGATTTGTTATATATTTTAAAAATCGCAACTTTTTAGGAAATATCCACATGAAAACAATAATGTAATAACGAAATATGAATAATTTATGACGAAGTAAATTTGCATCACCCTTTACAAGTATAAACTGTTTCACTCACAGATATCCACATTCAAGAGTAATGCTATATTGACTCGAAATTTAATCGAAAATACAATTTAAAATTTTATTTCAATATATGACCATTTCAAGTGCACGCTTGAAGAATACGTTTCAGAATATATCGAAATCATCCACAAGTGCATAAATATATTTGATTTTTACATACAGTATATAAATATTGAATTGCATCAAAAAAAATGTATAGGTATCGTATTTTAAGATGAAAATTGAACGCTGCATGTGCTGACATTCTAAAACGCATTTCAAAGTGATACTGGTGCATTTCACAAATTTATTTTCGAAGTAATTTCGCAAATTTATTTTTTAAAGTAATTTCACGAATAATTTCATCTAAGATGTAGCAATAATACATTCCACAATACATTTATTTGATTTAATAAGAGAAAGATTTTAAACGTGTGTATACTGTATAAAATTTTCATGAAAGCATACATGGGAATTGGCTTTCATAAGACGAGTCTTTTATGCGTGTTTTCCTGTGTAATTCGCCGAATTGTAAATTATACACTTTCAATCGAAACCAATTATTCTTAAGTATCTCGACGATGAAAAGCCCGATCGACATGTCGTATAGCGTAGAAAAAAACGCCATCGGATTGGTCGCTAGGCGATGCCAATCAATCGGAATCTCCACCCATCGACTTAGGACATCCAATGGCGAGTGGGCCCATTGAACAGCGTGTTGTTAGAAAGCACGTTATATGGACCTCCTGCCTATATACTTTATTAGAGGAATCCTTGGCCTATAGCGATTTAATCGAAATCTTAAATAAATCGTAAAATGGTCGATCATTAACATCATGCATGATGCATGAAAGGCTTCACTTCTGACAGCTTAATCCGCTCACCTCGCAGGCAAACGTATAGTTTTGACTTCATCAACCATCAGAAATTGCCTATGAGAACGATTTCTCTCCAGCTTAATTGCAATTTAGGAACGATTTGCGAACTACGGCTAATCGACGATTAACTCATTCTATTCAGTTCTTGCAGTTTATTCTTCGAAATCATTCCTTACTTTCAATGATCTGTCATTAGTTGTTTTATAATTTAAACGTCCATGGTCTCCATCATCGTGCAATCATGACGAAGCTCGACGAACTTAATTAACTCGATTCGATTAATTGTTAAACGACCTTTACCAAAATGTGCGCTTGTGCAGCAAAGTCGTTTTTAATACGGGATTTACTGGCCGACGTGTTTGACGAATCAAAGATGAAAAGGACCAAAAGGACGGAGGAGAAAACGTACGCAGATTCGTCCAGCGAATGTAAGTATTTGCTCCGTTTTGATTGGGATCAGTTTTACTTAGCCCCAAGATTACGGAGAAACAATTTAAATTCAGCATGAAATATTTTTTTTTTATATGTATATATGTTGCAAAGTGCATTTGGACCGAAATAAGTCGTGAAATTCATGGGTGCATTTTGTGTGAATATTGGATTTTTGTTTATATCTTGAAATGCATTCATGCAAAAGTCCATTTCGTGAAATATTCATGTTCATTTTACGATGTATTGCAGAAATTCCGCGTAAAATTACTTGTACGGTGCTAATCGTCACTGGAAAGGTCCCTTTGATGCATGGTGTCCAAATACTTAACGTACCACATACTCGGTGTTGATGGTGTTCAAATACTTAAAAATAGAAAACTATAATAACATTGTTTGAGGGTTTTAATCAACATGGTGTTTTGAGAGTTACGCCCTTTGGCTTTTTCAGCAACATTCTGTAGACTTATACATTATTTTGAAACTTTATCGAATATCTCGATCGACGAGGTGAATCAGTAAAGTGATGAAACTAATTAAATATTTTTGTAAACTGAAAGCAAAATTATTACAAACACATGCAAATATTGCTCTTGTATGTGGAGTATTCGACAATGATCTTTCACATTTTCTTCCCAGCAAACATGAAATCTAGCAAAAACTGAAAAAGTTGAAAATTTTTTAATTTCATGGATTCTCATTATACCCGTATATAATTTATAAATGTTTAATATTAAGTGGCCGCATCTAGCGTAAAAAAATATTTAATCTGATTTTACAGTAAAACTAAATAATTAAAATTTGATGTAATATCCGTATTCAAAACTGTGCATGTAGGTAATGTATTTATAGGTAGCTTAGTGTACTGTGAAGTACATCTCATATAAATATACATGTATTCACATGTATATTGAAAACAAGAAGACAAAAATGCGCTTTTGTACGGTATAAACGTATATATAGAAAGTACATTGTATAATAAAACCCAATATGGGATACTTTCATCATTCAACATGTATAGTATGTATATTTCTCATTGTATTTCAGTCTAAAATGGATAAGTATATCAAAATTGTTTTCATTGAATTGCATTTTAACGTATTTTCATATTATATTTCAAACGTATATTTATTTTGAATCACGTTTCTAGTATAAGAAAATTGTTAATTCACGTATATGAATCAATATTTGAATTAGCCTACATGTACTTTCAAACAACGTTAGAAAAATATAAATTCGAAGACACGGTCAAACGGCATTGCACCATTGAACACAGTTCAGTGAATGCATGTAATGACTGTTTTGAGCGTACTCATTGATCTCAATAAAGCATACAATTGACTCGAAATTCTTTCATCAACGATTGAGGGAAGTTTGGAGCACACGCATGCACTAATCTGCCTCAAAAGACCTAGTTCTATAAACGATAATGGTCCAACTATTAACTATGAACTGGCCAATTGTAAATGCCTATACATTCATAATTTTTTTTTCTATCGACCTTCGAGCATGAAGAGCATTATTGTTGACCTAAAGATTTGCGGGTCTACCTCCATCTTGTATCGCGAGCAGTTTTGCATTTGTATGCAGTCGCAATCTGCTGTTAGTTTTGTAAGGGGTTTGCTCATAAAAGGCAATTTTTACATAAGGAGTTTATGAATGGCGCGTTGAAACCCGCACCCTTTTAAAGAGTTGAGCGTTGGAGCACTACGTGGGGTAGGATTTTATATGTGTACAATATGGTTCGGAATTTTTTTTAAATATACATATATATATATATATAGCAGTTTATCCCTAAATGAAAGCTAGGGTCCTTATTTAAGGCGTTGAAGCGAATAATGCGCAGTTGTTGCATCGACGTATTAAGCTACGTCCACACTAGAGGAAACGGAGGGATTTCTTGCATCTTATTGTTGCCCTTGATTGTTTATGGAAACAAGCATATGTTTTTATGTTTCCAGAACCAAGTGGCAACAATTAACAAGAATTATTTCCTCTGTATGTTTCCTCCAGTTTGGACGGACTGTAGCTTTATGTTTGCAGTGAAGCGAGGAACATAGTGTCATGCATTTGTTTCAGTAGTTAAGTATACATTATTTCAATCGGAGTATACATGTGCAAGCGTTATTTCGCCTTGTGTGTGCTATAGTGTTATTTGAGCAATTGCTTTCAGAAATTCATTCACCCGAAGGTGTACACGTTTTTGGAGTGGAATACATATGAAATTGCATTTATATAATTTCATTATTTGAATGTCTTCAAGTGGTATACTGAGGTATACTGAGTCTCACAATTTAATTTATAAATTCAGTCCATTCTAAAATGTATTTTGAAATGTACTTGTTTACACGTAAATTTTGAAATGTATTTTATAATGCTTATTTATTTTATAAATATCGAATTTAATTACTTTTGAATGTGTTGGAAATAATGATCATATAATTTTATATACTAGACTCGCTTTTTTGGAATACATGTATTGGGATCATTTTTCATTTCAAAATAATTCATTATCCCATGAACAATCAACGATTATTCAGAATTTAATTCAATGCAAATGAAAGTTCTGAAAACAAATTTTCGAATTTGTGTCGATTGGGACAATATACTACATTTCCTCCATGTATCCTCGATAAGGGACTGTAGTAATACAGTAATACTGTCTATACCGGTATGTACTGGATAGACTGTTTTGAAATTATGAATCCATAGAATCATTTGTGGGAGTGGCATTGACATTTTTAATGTGCAGTATTAATGTATAAAGGGTGTCCGCATTATCCTAACAATTTATGCGTGTTATTGGCATATAAATTCGTCGGAGATTTTGGGAAAATTTGGTGTATCATTAAACACCGTTTACATACCAATTTTTTTTAAACAAAATGTATAGTTTTCAACATACTGGTATATAAAATGTTCTCTTTTTCGATATCGGGCCTAGTTGCGCAGAAAGCACGATAGATGGCGCTGGGATTTTGCGATGAGTTAGAGAGCCTACTATGTACTATGTAGACTCTCTAGCGATGAGTCTATGCTTGATAGTCTTAAGCCCACATAGGGGATTAAGCCGAGCTTTTAAATAGCGTGGCAGGGAGCAGTAAGGGCAGTTGCTGGAAAACGTGATGTTGTATGGGAAACAGTAGCGCCACAAAAGGACGGTGGGAGGTCTATTTAAAACGCCGATAATGATGGTCGTGTTATGAATCAATTGTGTAATCGGTCAGTGTTATTAAAAAGCGAACGAGCGCGACATCTGTAGCGTCGCACGATTCAAAAGAGACATTGGAGCAAATTTGCGCATCGGGAATATTAACCGCCAATTAGGCAACGTTTGTGCCAGGGCCGACAATGTCCACGGTCTCCACTAGGGGGCCTCCGCTATAATGACCGGAGACACGCGGCCGAACCCTCGTCCGAGAGGGACACTCGACCCACCAATTCAACCTATAATTTGTCACTCTCAATCTGAACTCGATGAATGAACCGATAATTTTTATGAGGCTTTCCCAACCCCCGCTGATTTTTACGTGACGACAAATAAATAAGCCCCATTTTGGGGCCATGGGTAAAGCTTATAACAACCCTTCACATAATGGCACAAATTTCTACAAAAAAAGAAAAAAACACATAGATGTTCAATGCGTACGGTATTAAAAACTAGCACGGGCTAACATACCACTATTACTTACATTTATGTAATGGGGTCGAAAAGGTTACCAACGTGCGAAAGTCATGTAAAAGTACCGATCATCCGGAGAGCATGGATTTTTTCATGCCGGATACACGTATACCTTTGTTCAAATAATTAATAAAATATGCCGGATACACTTTTGTTCTAATCTATATATATAAAGAAGAAAACGCGTCCATCTTGAATTCCTATGGTGTTTGTGGTTTTCGTAGGGCCACTCTCATGTCGCGCGTAGGAAGGTATGGGGGGGGGGGGGAGGACGGGTATTTTTCAAGACGCAACACCGCGCTGGCCGCCACTAGGCGCCACACGTTTTTTCACAAATTTGCAACATTTTTTTTTTGACAAATTTGCGAAATTTTATTTTCACAAACTTGCGAAATTTTTTTTTCACAAATTTGCAAACATTTTTTTGACAAATTTGCAACATTTTTTTGACAAATTTGCGAAATTTTTTTCCCAGAAATTTGCAAAAAAAAATTTCCAGAAATTTACAAACCTTTTTTTTTTTCAGAAAATTGCGAATTTTATTTAATTTTCATGACTTTTCCAGGTTTTCAAACAAATTTCCCTGAGCAACGACAAAATTGACATA
>JAQGAO010000174.1:0-44370 GCA_034697705.1 Ommatoiulus sabulosus | reverse complement strand
TGCATAATTGTTTTCTAGAATGTGCAAGTGTTTCACATGTTTTGTACGTTTGTAATTCATTTTTTAAACTTTTAAAATTTTCTAGAGCTTGAATAAAGGGACATGGTCCCGAAACGTTGCTGAGCAAATTGCTGATGGTCGATGTCGTCGTTTTATCTTGTTAAAGTATCAATATCATTAAAGTATGGAATTCACATCCAACAATCTAACATGTAACATTTTATTTAAATAGTTTGTTTCATTAATGCATATGGCAATAAAAATTACCCGGTTTTATATCAAATCCACAGGTAATTTAAGTTCGTGTTTTCGTGAAACATCGGTGCCAGTAAATCATGAAGCATGTCTGGATATGGATGTCAATGGTTGTTCGCGTGAAATCTTATTAGAAAGTGACAAGGCAAATTTGAATCTTCCGTAAAAACGAGATGACTTAATAAAACAGTTTTCACACCATATTCAAGATTTAGAAAAAGAAACACTGAGGTCGCCCTCGATTTATTGACCTAACTATACATGAATATAGGTTTGTGGATTTTGCCCACAAAAAACAAGGTACTCCAACAGCGCTTAAACTATGGTTTATTTGGTGTTCAAGTACAATGAATTTTAGTGAAGGAGAGGTTACTTAGTATAATTTTCAAAAAATAGAGAGGAAAAAACGTTTATGCAAATCATCCTGACAATGCGTAGGGGGCACATTTTGCATTTAATTTCGCCAAATCCATCACAATAAAGTAGCATAGGCCAACATTAACCAAGCCAAATAATAGGTGTACCGGCCAGCTGATATTGCAGAACTGCTAACAACTATGATAGTTTTAATTTCTATGCGCAACTTTAAATATGATTTAGATATAACGAAATTAATGTATTCCTTTGAATGCTTATATTAAGCCGTTAAGCATGTATTAGTTTGGAATTTTAATAACCCGGAAATCTGAACCGAAATCAGCTAGTCATCAGTTTTGAAAGACTAATGTTTGACGTTTTTTACCCAGAAGTTTAAGGCAAAGCTCGTGTCTAACCGCCCAGACTGCTTACGACAAAAGAAAGCGACTTCTGAAAAAATGCCAACCTATATTTTCATGCCCGAAGAAATCTTGCAAAAAATAACAAAACACAATGCCATAATACCAATAATATACTGTAGGAGCACCAGCCATTTTGTAAATTAAATTAGGTGTGTTTTAAAAGCGCAGAAAATTACTTCTGTGTAGTAGAAGTAGAAAAGAGAGACACAATAGACGAGAATTTTTCTTCAAAATTAATTCTAGAGAATTTTTTTTTAAAAATGTATTTAATTTCTCCAAAAGAAATATCATCGCAAATGTAATTTTTCAGCTTAAAGACTGCCAACAATAAGAATACTCAAAAATAGCCTTACTAAGACAACTTGTATGTCTACAAATCATCTCTGATGTTTCCAAAACTGTACAAGTCAAAGCATATAAAAACACCTTTCCTGTTATCTCCTCTAGATAACATAAAACCTGGTCACATATACAATGATTTGCACTTAATATATTGTAAAAGATATAAATAAACCACTTTATACGAAATGTCAACCAAAATTATGCAAAAATGCATTTAAAAGAATTGCATGTCAGATTGAATAATCTTCTCAATGAAAAAAAAAAAAAAAACACAACAAAAACACATTTTCTTAGTGTTTATAGTGATAAATAATGATGATGTAGTATTTTGAATTAGTTCATGGTACTCCCATTAGAAAAAGTATTTATTTGCTCGTTACTTTGCTCGTATGTAACTTTTGCACCTGGAAATGTTATTGAAATTATTATCCACGTCAAATTTGTGATGACCAGCAAATTGCCTTAAAAAGGATTACGAATTAAAGCCATGGAAAAATACAGTAGTAAAGACTGACTTTTCAAAGCAATTTTTAAGTTACGGGCCACAAGCTATGCCTAGTGATGATTTTTTTAAAGTGACGTGAGGTACTTTTTCTCATGGGTTAGTGACCTAGCTAGAAGGTAGAAAGCCTTAAGGCCATTCTCAATAAACACCCTGAAATACCAGAAGTCTTGTCTAGCAGCCTACCATTATGCACTTTTTTCCATGTCCATTTCATCCCTGAACGTTTGATGCACACCCCATTTCTGTCCAACGAATGAATGAGTGCTAGCTGCCATCCAGAATCAACAATTAACAAAAAAGCGTATTCCCACATTAGGAAGTACTAGCTTTTAGTTCTATTACGGTATAGTTGATTATATTTCCATCTCACTCTTAGGCTATTAAAGGCGAGGAAAAACAATAACCAGAAGCTTATTTGGTTCAATTTGTTTCATGCGCGTTCTTCACCCTTGCCATTCTGTGGTCGAGGAGAAACTTTAACCCAAAACAGGAAGCGCGGTGATATAAAGATGCTGTTAGAGAAGAGAGTAAATTACTCGCACAATTAAAGGTCTCTCAACTTAGTTATGTAGAACGTAATTGCAACCGACTCATTACTTTCCTAGCTTTGCAGCGACCGAATAGCACAACAGCAATATGCAAATTCGTGTCAGGTTTTCGCCCGACATATTAATGATGTCCAAATTATTTAAAGCTGTTTTCTTTCATTATTATACATGTACATATGGATAAGATTTATGCACGGATACAAAAGTTTCTTCACACGCAACGACGGTCCAGCAGTTATATAAATTATGCAAAAAAGCTTTATCAATGCAATTTTAAACTGGGTCGAACCACGTAAGAAGCATCACACATTTGGCTGTACAATTTTCTGACATTACTGTTTGGTAGACCACCATTATGTAGCTGTCGGGATAGTTTTGAGTGGTGAGAAACATTTCTTCGTTGCATTGAAGGTAATTCGTTAAAATACACAATTCTGGAATAATACATAGTAATCGAACCGGTATATGTCGAGCAGTATACACGTATCACGTTGTGAATATACAGGATCTACATGTATAAATATAGTGTATTTTACACTGTCATATTTTTGGATAATAAGATACGTAACCTAGAAATCCATTCAGTTAATTACAAGGTAAAAAGAATATTAGATTATTGTATATTTAATATTTAACATCATCGTGTTGAGTGCCTAACCACCTACAGAATGCACATTTAAAGGAGAAATGAACGCCCAAAATCTTAGAAATATAATAACGCATTTTATTAACAACATTATGCATATCAAATTTCAATATATGACTTACTTCGTTGGCATTCCAAACATGTATACAAATGATTCAATAACAGAGATACAACATGGCAGGATACCCAGAAAATCAAAACGTACCATGTTAACGTTACGTCTGCTAAGAGGGACAAACATACATGTGATGTATGTGACATGTGATGCATGTAATAGAAATAATGCATCCTGTAATTATACTCCTGTATGCTAACTTGGCATAGTCTTTATACATTAATTACATTTTAATGCAGTAAATAGCTGCAACGTCGTTGCTCTCTGTGTCAGTTAGAAAGTAATCATAAATGGAGATATTATACAGAATACAGTGTATGTACATAATACAATAGACTAAACAATGAAAGCGTGCAGTTGTCATAAAGAAATTGCAATCAAGATGTAGATAGATACATTATAGTTATCTGCTGAAATGAATATCTGGTAGATATTCAATGTACTATATTTGGATAATGGAAAACTGAATTGTCAAATTTACATGATATAGTTTTAATTAATTTTATTGTCATCTTAAATGAATAATTTACAAATGCGGAATATTACATTCATGACTGAATTGTTATAGATGCTGCATGATGGTCTTTTTAACAAATAACATTTATCCTGTTTGAAAGTGACAATAATGGCATCCACCAAGAATTATTAGATTCACTTGATTCGCTACAATGATTGGTAAGCTATGGTTATTTATAACTTACGGCTGGACAATTAAGCAATGGACTTATATACTGAGATCTATTTTTAACTAAAGTGATCACTATACTGTAGTTGCATATTTCCTTTTAAATGGTTTTATTCTTATTGCACGAAAAAATGTTATTACAGTGATGGAAATTATGCCAGAAACGTGGGTGCAAATGTCAATCAACCATCCAATACAATGAATAATTATTACCTGTGATTTCAAAAAATGAAATCTTGGAGGAAAGTATGTTTTTGGCAAAGCAACGAATTGTACTAGTGTCTTTTGGGTTCCAAATCGCCATAAAATAAAGTGTTGGTGATAACTTTCATCAAGTGATGGAAAAAGGAATCATTAATAGCGTTGGGATCTTGTAGAATTTCTTGATTCGGGAATTGATTTTCAGGCTTAGGATGATTAGGTTGGCGATTAGGTGCAGGTGCAGGGTGCCTCAACGCTTGTTGAGGAACAGCATTTTGTTGCTGCGGTGGTGGAGGTTGTATTAGCTTCATAGGAAGCTGATGAGGAGGTTGGGGAATAAAAGTAGAGGTCACCATTGGAGATGGAGTAGGTGGCACTCCTTGCATGAGTGGTCTAGGGGAAGGAGAATAGCCCTCAGAAGCTATTGGTGGTCTAAAGTCGGGCTGATACGGTTTTGAATCAGGCATAGCATGAGGGTATTGTAGCATTGATGGCGTCTGCTGGGATTGCTTAATGGAAGATATTGGTGGATTAAACGCAGGTAATATCGCCTGATGTTGATAAAACTGCGGAGCCTGTGGTTTCCTTAGCGGTGGTCCATCGATGTAATTATCATCAACTGCATAGGTGCTTTTCACTCCATTATTCAATGTCCCAGTGGGATGTACATTCATATTGTCATTTGGAGAGCCCTGCCCATATGCATTATTATTATTGTTATCATTCAGATTGTAGTTATTATTGACTTGGTTAGCTGGTCCATTGTTTTCTCCTACCGTCAAGACGTTATGTCCCTTGTTGTTGGCAATATTGAAAGGTGAAGAATTGAAGTCTGCTTGCGAATTACCTTGGACGTTATTGGCGTTATCATTGTTTGTGTAAACGTTACTTTTCATAAAGCCATGGTTGTTGTTGTTATTATTTGGAGGATGGTAGCTAATTTGATCATGGGACACTACAACGTTACCTCCATTAGGAACATTGTTTCTGATATTAACATTATAATTAGGATTTCTATTCTGATCGAAAACTTTATTGTTAAGATTCTGGTCGTAACTTATTGGTCTTCTGGTAGCATAATTGAAAGGTGTCTTTCCAAAGTCTCCTTTACTCTCATCAGCTACAGAGGTACCTCGATAACTAGTGATAGCATAACCATCATATCCGCTCCCACCTTTGTAATTTGTAGCCACGTTAAGGCCACCATGTTTGTAATCTCTAACGTCACCATAGCTTATTGAAGCACCACCAAAATTATTCCTGAGACCATTGTTGATATTTTCAGTCCCACTTGACGTATACTGTTTAATATTTGAAAATGGATCTCCATTAATAGCTGTATTGTAGCCCACACGATGATCATTATTGCTGGAGCCTGCAGAGTTGTACGCATTCATATTTGAGCTCATGCCATGGAAAGGTCGTTGCTGCTGCTGTTGTTGATTCTCTACAACGCCTAAATTTGCATCACTAGGTCCATGTATCACTGTTTTGCTTGTCCCAACCGAATTGTAACTAGGTGCGGCCTTGTATGTTTGAACATTAACACCAAAATTTAAAATGGCTCCTTCCTGTTTGATCCTACTGTCGTCGTATTTTGAAGTTGTTTCATAAGCATTATCGTTCGAAGACTGATAACCATCACTTGAGATCCTTGTGTTAACATAATTGTGGTTATTACTGTTTGACCCATATCGGCTTTGGGCAATATAAATGGGCACGGGAGTCCATCCAGATTCCTCTGCATTGCAAAGGACCAAAATGCACAAACAGGATATCACTGAAATCTAAAAATAAAAACAAACAAATGATTATGCAATTGTTTTAGGAATAATAATATTTATTGCTTACGAATATAGCCATTTTTACGTTTTCTTCCCTGGTCTGCTCAAAGTTTAAAACAAAAATATTTGTAGATGTGTATCTCAGGAAACTATCACTCATAGCTTTGAGGAAAAACAGCAACCTGATTTTAAACAGAAGTTTAATTCCTGCATTAAGTAAGCCAAAGTTACACAATTCAGATCATTAATCCGAAAGCTAAGATGTCAATTTATGTTAATACTAAATGTTATAAACCTGAATGGAAGATTTAATCTAACTTTGAAGTAGACTGGTTTTTTAACGAATTTTCTCTCTTAAGATTGACAATAATTATGCTGTGTTAAAATAAAAGATTTTTTTAAGCTCGCTACTAACTTTTGATTTATTTATGCTTAAATGTGAACCTGATTATAATGCTATCACTGAATTATCAGTGCTGGCTAATTTTAAGATAATGGGCTTGAAAACAAACTGCAGATACAGTAAACATGTAGGTGACAAAGCTTGTTTACAGAAAAATCTTGTTTTCCCCCTTTATTTCAAATAAGAACAATAGCCAAATATTTCAAATTACTTTATTTAATATTTCACGATTATAAGTCAAATAAGAACAATAGCTATCGTATCATAAATATTTAAAAATACTTTATTTAATATTTCACGATCAGTGCCTTAGGGTTTTCTCAGAAAACGTTGAGATTAGCCAATGAATTTCCAATTATTATATGAGTATTAAAAAAATTTGAAAGCATTTCCGACGTACTATTGACGATATTTTACCGTACAGGTAGTAATAACCAATCCGACTGATTCCAATATTAAATCGTCAATAATTTAGGAGTTTGTATGAAAAAAGAATGGAAGAAAAGCGTGCTAGCAAACACATAGCTCCGCCTAGGGTGAAGGTGGTATGTAATTAAATTGCACCATTTCTTATCTGTATGTCACCTCAAAAAACTGGCTCTTCAAAATGAGTTTTTTTGCGAGATGGAGAGTAGAGCAGATTTTTAAAAAAGGGTTTTCCTCAACACAGAACTCATCGCTGCCATCAATTTTGCTTTTAATTTCCCTATTCAACTTGGAAATAAAAATTAAACGCGTAGGATGAACTGGTTCTTGGATAAACTTGTACGTTGCTTATTTAAACCATCAGTCTTTTGCGCGAAAACACGTGTGATTTATAATAGAAGATTCACGATTGTTTTTATGCACGTTTAAGTATTTCAACATTTCCTCTTATGTCTAGTTTTTGGCGACGTTAAAATATGGATGCATCCAAGAAGATAAAAAACATGCAATTAAATAATTATACAAACGGCTCAAATTGACCATAATTGAGTAATATTTTCAGCATTTTTTTAAGAGAACACGATTTTTAGATAGCCATGGCACGATTGTTTGAGAATATACTTGCAAGTAAAACGAAACATTTGCAGATATTTGAAAACATTAACAAGCACACATTTATTAACGAAAGCGGAAGTAAGCAAATATGCATGCACTTGGAGTTTGTTAACGAACATTAGTATAATGTTAACATTTGCATTCCTGTTTAGCCTATTCCTCTCCTATGTAAAGCAACATTTAATAGTATTATTCTCAGGAAACATATGTGTATTTTTAAAAGCGGACATTTCTGAATACAAATATCTCAAAATCTACCTAAGATTACGAAATTAACATAAGCATATGAAGTTAATAAATATCATGGACAAGTGGTCATGTGTGGGAAGAACATTATGTATTTATAAATAAACTAATGCTCGACGTGTTGCCATAAAAATACGTCGTTAAATTTTAATAAATTATGAAATGCAATATATTTTAAACAATGCTTATTTATAGCCAACTAAATATGCAAGTTATATTTCCATTCTAAGCTGCTGCAATTTAACGACAAGTACAGAATATTGCAAAATATACAATACTACGCAAAAGATACACGTACATCTTCCACGATGTAATACTGCATCTTTCAAATATGTACAATGCTTTATATACTTAAAATATACTTAAAATTTCGGTACAATTTTCCGAAATTGTACAACCCGAAAATAGGCAATTTTCCTATACTTTAATGTTTGACAATTGTCATTAAAAGTTCTATAAAGTATATAAAAGTATCCTTAAAGTTAACGGAAAAGAAATTTATCAGTTTTATAATCATGACTGCATAATGCTATAACTTCAACGCCTCTTCATCGTTAAGATTTGCCGTTATTAAACAATAAAATCTATACTACTACCGTAAAGTTTCTGAAAAAAACTAAATCAATTTTCTTTTAATTAAGTAATTGGAACTTACCATATTTGTTAGAAATTGCATGATGTCATAATTCCGTGTGCTGTAAAAATGGCTAATTCCGCCCAAATGGGTTTGCTGGTAAGCACTTCAGTACATTCAACTTGTAAGGATGTTCAAAGCTGATCTTTTCTATCGGAAGCATCCTTTGGTTTGCACAGTTTATGAGGAGGGAAAAACGCGATCTCCTATTATAGCACACGTTGTTGATGACGTCACTGGCGAAGCGTTGCCCGCACGCCTTGCACTATTCCTCCTTTCATCTTCAACATTTCATTCTTGTGTATGGAGAAAATAGTGCGAGCATCTACCGGCTGATCCAGTTGGCCTGGCATAGGTAAATTAAATCTAGGACATGCTGTAGAAGAATTGGTCAACGATATTGCTTCTTATGGAAATTCCAGCTCTCCAATGATTACTCCGATAAGTTGAAAAATACGGAGTGAAATGAAGTTTCGGTGCTTAAGAGAAAATTAACCAGTGTTAGTTAATTTTTTAGGCATTCTAAGAAATTAAGGCGTTTAAACTGTGTAAAGGCTTCCCATAATACCAACTGAGGTACTGTCACATCTCACAACACCTTTGCTGATGTAATGAGAAACCTTTAAAGGTTTTTCAAAAGCTTTCATTAAATGTAACATCTCACAACACCTTTGCTGATGTAATGAGAAACCTTTAAAGGTTTTTCAAAAGCTTTCATTAAATGTATTATGGAAAGCCTTAAAGAACTTAGTAAAGATTTTCAGTAACACCAAAATACACCACAGTCTTGTAAAATTTTCTCACAAAACCAATAAAGGAACTTTCAGAAATCAAAACACCTGCGTGATAAAATTAATGGTTTTCCAAAAGAGTTAAAGGTGTTATGTGAAACCTTGGAAAAGTCTGCCATTACACCAAGAAAAAGGTGTAGCATTTGTGACAGTTTAGACACTTATATTGGCCTTTTTATCCCTTATGAGTGTGCGTGTCCAAGGAAAGTCGTATTAAGACCACATATGAAATTACACATCGGATTAAAATTCAAACAACAACACATGTAGGCCTACATTAATTGAATGAAAGGCTACCAAAACATTCTAAGCAAGCGACTATTTCATTGAACTTAAAATGTTTAAGTGGTCTGCCATTCAATTATTAGAAACTAATGCAGAAATTCAAAAAAACCTTGGTTAGAAATATCTAGCATTTCAGGTACAGTGGGTTTCCAAAATTATTATTCAAATCCATGCATAGAACCATAGTTATAAGTTATCATGTTACTGGAGCTGCCAAAAACTGCATAGCCGACTAGATATTTCTGATTAACACTTCTTTCCCTGTTTCATTTTTTATTTTGGTGACTTTCGTTTATTTTTCTAAGTGAAATTTATTCAGTATGCTGTTACGCACTATAAATCGCATAAACCATTTAGGCACAAAAATCTCAACAATAGGACGGCGGTTTTCAATTGAGATTCAATTACTGCAAAGGAATTCTTTTAGAAAGACTCATTTGCATACAAAGAAGATGGCTACGCTACATTTTTTTTTCGTAAGAAAAACGGGATTGTCTATAATACATGCATAAAGGTTAAGAAACTATACTGCATTTATGGTAGTAATAATTGCAAATTCATGCATACATTCAACTTATTTGCATGTAACACCCCGCCCACCCAACATAATTGTGCACAACATATTTACGTATATGATTCTATCACTTATATGATAAAGACATTTTTTGAGGTAATAAATAACAGGTAGTAGTGCAAAGTACAAATACAAGTATAAAATGCTATCAAGTGTCGCGTACTGATAAACTCCATGCATAAAAAACAATTTAGGTGCTACATAATTGGCGTAAATAGGTTTTTAGAAAGTGCATGGCATGTACGGTATAGACTGTTGAATAACAATGAACGAAATCTAACACAACTGTTGATTTCTGCTGTATGAAAACGGACAAATTTGCAAAGTCCTGTACATCACTGTTGTAAATTGCAACTACGTGTAACTTCATTCATTACATTCATGAGATTTAATACTGTACTGTATGTTCCAAGGAAAATAACCTCACAAATTCAAATTAAAGCAAAAGTGCACCTACATTAAAGTGAGTTTGTTGACGTCTTAGATCATGCAAACCAGTGCTCAAAGCGCAAACAGGTCATAGGTCATTGAATAAGCGATTAGCATGCCACGATAAGATAATGTTACTCATCGAACGTGTAAGTATATCCACCAGATATACCTGTTACAGTTAGTCTCTGAGAGAATTCATAAACAATCAGTTTTTTAAAGGCAGACGAAAGGTTTTTACCTCCATAAAAGGGTTGTTTGAAGCTTAGTATCATATTAGGGTTACTCAGACAGAATCATTGCGAATTTCATTTTGCCAGTGCGTAAAAGAAATTAATGCATCGCTAGGCTTGCAAACAGTGATGAGCTTGAGTGAGTTGTCCAGGATTTTTTGCAAAAATACGTGTGGCATAACTTGTACAGATCAGCTTAAAATAGCATTCAGGAAAATTAAAATTTTATTTATAAAATGCACAAATTAATGTACGCAGCTAATCGTGGTATCGAATGCACCTAAATGTATGTGCAATCTTTATTACTGTACTGCTATACAGAATTTGTTACAGATCCTGTTACCAATCATCGACGTGCTAAGTTTATGTATGTGAAACATACAAAAACTAGTCATTGATATAACTTTGCTAATTTTCAGAGAAAAGTCATTCCCTAAACTACTGTGATAAAGTTTACAACGAAATAAAAATAAAATGATTAGATGGTAAGCGTCATTAAATGTGAACCATAATTATGAGGCTTTTTGTCGATATTGTTTATCAAACAAGACCCAAATCCTTAATAAATCCATGTATTTCGCTTAAAACTAGTAATACTAATTAAAAAATGAAACAAGAGCTAACGAAAGCAGACGTGACAAGTATATTTAAATTCAAACAATAAAAAACGTGACCTGGACTCTTGTTTACGACAAAACAGTGACAAAGGAATGAACATTAGAAGTAAGTGCATATTTGATCACTTACCATGAATTTGAATGTGAAAATTAGATATGATTTAGTAAAAGTATCAGTCTGATCAACACAAAACGGAGTAAAGAAGATAAGGTTTAAGGATGCGTAATCACTGATTTTGACCAATGAAAATTATAGGTTTTTTTCTTGGTAGGTTAAGTGTACGCATTTATAAACCTTCCGACAAGAACAAGTTCCCCAAATATTTTACGGTACATGTATAATGATGATTTAAGGAAGATAATGAGGTTACTTAAAACAGCACATTTGTACGTAAAACAAAGGTAAACAAACACGCATTTCGAAAGAAAAACGAAAGATACGATTTAAAAATATGTTTTTAACACCACGTAGTTGTTCTTCCTACTCCAATCACTACGCTTACTTTGCATCAAGAAAAAAAAGCATGAAACAATCGGTATTTAGGCTACACCTTTCTCAGGTTGCAGAATCTAACGTGATTAATTTAGTTCACTCTTTCGCCAATTTAACCCGAAGACACGCGTGGATAAAAAAAAAACATCTCTCCAATGATTCTGACATGTGAACGCATTAAAGAGTAGTTTGAATTGGCAAGTAATGAGACTATAGGTTGCGTTTGTGTATTGATGAAAGGCATGGTACATATTGCTACCTGTTTGACAGTTTATACTACAATGGATATATAGCCAATTCAAAAATATATAAAGGCAATACACCCTTCATCAATTAGACGAATTCGGCCAGCGATTAATATGGAAAACCTTTGAAAAAAATGCTGGGTGCGTCCGAGTAAAACTTCATCGTTACAAAAGAACAATCGGGGGTTCTCATAAAGGAAACGGAAATTTAATGACCAGAAGCGCTCGAGGCTCTGATACTCAAAATTGTCAACAAGCATATAAAAAAGCATGTGTTCAATCTACTAATGAAAAATGTGTAGTTTAAAATGCAACGCATATATCGCCTAAAAATTCTAAAACATACAATTAATTAACTGTATACAGAATAAAAACAGTACAGCGAATTCCGCCCATATTTGATGAATTTTAAATATCATGTTCCAAAGCATCTCATCTATTGCACACTCAAATACTTGTACCTTTTATACCATACAAAGTGTCTACAAACTTTCTGAACAAGCTGCATGTTAAAGTCCATTCAAACTTCTTAAATATTATGAGGACATCCTGTATTTTAACCTTTAAAAATTGTAGTCAATGATTAACAGATTCAACTGGGTAAAATTTAATCATTTTATAGTTGGATTCATGGCACTTGTAGTACTATCTTTGCAGGCATTAGTTTATACTACTAATTTTATTAACAGGTTCCCTTGATAACAAAAATGCAAATGAATCAATTTTGATTTCCCTATAATCTCTAGTCGAATCCGGTTCTCAGAGTTCCACTTTGAATTACAGTATGTTACAGATTGATACTGTAAAAGCAGAACGTTTACACAATACTACTTCCCAGGCAAGGTGATAGTTCATACGGGAAGTAGACTATCAAATTCAGTCTGGAGAAACACATCTTGTCTACATAATTGAGAATTAATATGATTCTCGCTATCATTATCGTATCTTTCCGTCACGCATATGCATCAAACCTAGAGTTGCATTTGTTCTGACGAGATGAAATAGGGAAACATGAATCGAAAACAGCGAACGATATATTTTCATGTAACCATAGAATGGATAAAGTATTCTCAGTTTCTCGTACTATATTGCAATTTGTAGGCGTGATATGCTGAGAAGCCTTTTTCGCACCATGTCCATTGGTTTGATTGATTATCCTATTGCCACCCTTTGATCGCCTACGACAAAGATAAGACTTCCTTGAATTTTTGCAATGCATAATTCGGGACTATGAAATAAAAAAGACTCGATGTATCGCTTTACCCACCATCACCATCCACATGTGCGTGAATTTATAGGTTAAGGCGGCATGAATACTTGGTTTTATTATTCATGTATCGCAGCAGGATGCCTCAAATTAAATTTGGCTTGGATAGATAGGAGTCGAATTAATGTACGAATACGCTCGCAGTTTGAGAAGTAATTCACATAGAGGGAAATTATTTTGAGTTGAATGCAATTTGTGGATGCAATAGATATGGAAATGATACTGTACTCGCCTATTATGCTAGCTGGGTGTGTTCTATTGAACATTCGGTTATGGTTATAGAAAATTGTAGGTTTTGCAGTAATCTGCCCATGCTGCAATTCTTAACTCTTTCTCCAATTATGTTAATATTTAATTTACATGCATCAGTTTAATGTGTAAACGATGATATTTTAAGCATATACAAAAAGTTGCAAACCTGGACTGAAAACTATAAAGCTGAATAATTTAGAAGTTTATAGTGTCTTGCAATCTATGCAACTTTTTGTATATGATTGCATGAAATCATCGTAAACATTAAACTGCTATAAGTAAATTAGGGATCTACAAAATTGGTAAAAGTTAAGAATTAACCATAGACAGATTACTGCAAAAATCGTGGTATGGATAGTTAAATATGCTTGAAAAGAAATAATGACGCCGAAGAATATATCATTACATTGATATTACCAGCTAGAGCAATTAAATCGAATCGTTCTGATCAAAACGAAAAACTATCTACTGTACATGAAGCTCAAGAATTATATACAGGGTTATTAGAACGGGTTTTAAAAAGAAATATTTTGAAAAGTATTGCAGATACAATAGTAAATGAGTCATGAAGAGAAAGTGAAAATGTCCAAGTTTTTAATCATACCATCACAAATGTTCAATGTGCGATCCTCGCATTGAGGTCCCTGTGCGGCCCATACACGCTGAAGTGTGTCTCTATCAATGCTATTTGATATTTGCAGTACAAAACGCTTTCTGCTGCACATTCGTCATTTTGGATACTGAGTTCGTGCTGCCACAAGGGCGTTTAAATATACTTACCAAAATATATCTTTTTAAAACCCGATGATTTTTTTGTAATAATCCTGTATTTATATTATAAACGTTATTAATAATCAATAGTAATGCGAAGTAGTAAGTATCTATGATAAATACGTACCATTTAATATTCATATTTAAAAAAGAAATATTAAAAAACAATTAGAACCAGAAATATTGGAATCGAATTGAAATTTACCATATAGTGATGAACCAATATTTCTAATACTATACGTGAAATATTAACTCTGAGATGAAGCCAAAACTAGTATATTTAACAATGCCATAGCAGAAACACGCACGAATTTTCCAAAATCATTTACGTGTTCTGAAGCAATAAAAATGTAGGAAATTCCATGCATTTTCCGTTTTTATTAGTAGTGCAAAAGTGTGTGCTAAATTAAAATTCCATGGGCGTAAAAGTAAAAGTTGTATGCTGGCATATAACGAATTCTGAGTTGATTACTAGCTTGTTCTTTCGTGGTATATGCCTTCGGCCTAATTGAAGAATTAGGAGATTGAAAGTAGTGAAAAGATTTTTACACGCAAATGCACATTTATATTTCTTAAAATGAATGTTTAGTATTCCGTTAGTGCATTGTTTGAATACACGTATCACGATTTTCTTCTTTCTAAACATTGACATACACGTGCCCTATATTAAAATGAGTATTTGCAGGATTTCATTTTGAGCGCAGTTTTTCAATAACAATACCAAAAAAATTAGTGTAATTTGAGATTTCCTCTTCCTTGTGGGTAAATCGACTAATCGCATGATGATACATAAAAAGAAATAAAAAAGTGCTTTTTTGCCTCAAATGTGCGCATTATCAAAAATGTATTATTAAATTTTACAGCATGCTACTGGTATTATACCGTAGGAGGCCTCTAGGATTAAATGAACCACGTGGCAATTTTTTAAATTTGTATCGTCGATAAACCACATAAACTGCTGTCTTAAATAAAAAATACCTCATATATTACGACAAACAATACTGGATTATTCACGCAAATATGAACTGTATAAGCTAAATTTCTAATTACCATGCAACTCAGTGGGAATGAAATCTTCAGAATTATTTTCAAAACAAGGAACTCGAAGAATTATATTTTTAGTTTTGAAACAATTCACACCTAAGCATAACAAACCACATCGGCAGATAATTTTTAAGTAAAAGCGGAGAAAATTGCATTCGTCATATATATTTATCTCTTAAATTGTTTCACAGCATTTTGTGTACGGGGTCAATGTAGATTTTTGTTTTTGTCACGTCATGCATTTTCAGCTGATTAACCAAACCTGTTTACGCCATGAATCGTTTACTAAATTGATCTGCCATTTAAAACCGTAGTAAAAAGTATATTGTTTTTAACCAAACATACCAACTAGCTATAACTAGTTGTTGCACGCGTTCGCAAGTATCTGGCTGGTTTTAGTTTTTCAACCAGCCAAAAATATCACTTGAACCCGTAAGATCGGGTCTTGTAAACTTGACATTTCAGAGTAAATAGGAAGCTGTCACGCTGGCTTAGAACCACTTTGTTACTTAATTTCCAAAAATGTATTAAGAGTTTGTTGGTTAAAATTGCAAATAGGACAAATTAACGCAATTATTTGCTTTTATTGCCAATACATGCAGCAAATTAATTCATGCCTTGAATTATAACACTTGACTTTAAAATATGATTCTATTCAACTTTGGAAATCTAAGTCTAGATTGCAAAATTAATTACTTTTTACAATACTTTTAATTGTATTACTTATATCCGACCACTTGATGATGGAGTTTTTTAATTGCTTTATGCATGGTTTGCAACAAGAGGGTCTCCTATAGTACAATCCAAATTGAAGCTACTGGAAGGATATTTTTAAGTATAAAAAACACCTCTGGGCAGCGATTAAAAATTTCACGTTTTATAATTAGAAACTACATTTTACCTGTTGCATGTAGTGATTATTAGCTGGAGGTACCATCCAATAACGTAACGTTCCTAATTAATTTAAATTTAACGTGTGAAAAATTTCAAAAAATGTAAAATTTACAATCGCCACCTGTTTTTCTTCATTATTTATTTTAAAAACATGTAATATTATCATTATTATAAGTCAAAAATATCTCCACGATAAAATATTCAAATTGAACACAGAATAGTTCTTAATAACGGAATTGTGGTTGTAATTTAAATTCTAAAGTGTAAAACTGTGTCAATTGCAAAGAGTCGGTCATAAGTTAGAGAATCTTAAATAACAAGATTCAAGAAATGCTATTGTTACGTCTACTATCTTTATAAGTTATGATAAATTAATGTAAACATAAGGAGATGATAATGCATTATTGTCGCCAAGGTATATTTAAACCACCATCAATATAATCTAGGATTTATTGCACTACAGACAAATATAATCATATCAATTTAGGAAATTAATTCTAAACAACATTTGGCTTTGCGTGTAAAAGTAGCTAAGGTTGTAAAGTCAACAAACAATGTCTAACTGCGAAACCCAAATGATCAATTAGCAATGCAAAGAGGAGATATCATTAAAACAACGTAGAATATGTCAAGTAAGTCATTTTAAATTAGATCATCTCAATTACAGTAAATCTGTTTTCAACGTAAACAGGTTATCTTTTTATAAAATCAGTATTATTTCTTCTCACGTCAAAAATGCAAACCTTGAAGGGGTAACGAAAATTGGGAGATCCACAATTTTTGATAAATATGTACGCTTATTTCGAGTTACAGAACATGTGCCCCTTGGAAAATAAGAACAATTACATGTATATACTATAGATGTACATGTATATGTTATGTTTTTTAACATCAGAGGAAACCAAATTTTAAAATTTATTTAAAAATTTAAAATTTCTTTACAGAGGTCTAAACCAGGTGAGTGCACGAAGCTTATCAGGAAAATGACAATATTCGGCAAAATGGCTTATTGAGCACAGCGATTAAAACAGGTTATGCTAATATTTTCTTGCCAAATACAAGGAAATATGAGAAAAGTAATTTTCTAAGTTGTAGAGATACAGTAGGCCTACAATACGTGTACCTCATAAAATTATCTTAGTAGTGCAAAAAAATCGTGATTATATAGCTTTGGGAGTATATTGGCAGGTGCCGGAAAACAATACTGTGTCCAATCATGCAGGATATAAAACAATTATTCGTACATTTTTAGTTTTTCAAGTGATAGTGAATGAGAAGATTCACATTCAGAAATAATCCTCACTTTTTTATTTACATGCACCTACTTGTTGGCTTCGTTGTTTGAGGTCAATTTAAGCGGTAGGGGAAAGTGCAGCCTTATAATTTATTTGCATATGCAATTTCGTGTAAAAAAATATTTTATTTAAAAAACCCTTTACATTAACCATATTTATGTTGGTGCTTTGGAGTGGAAATCAATAGAACTAAAAAAAATAGAATTGGATATCAGGGTATTTAAAACGTACAGTATATCAAATTAAGGATAATGGTCAATTTTATTGTCCATGAAAAACTGATGAAGATTTTCAAACTAACGAAAAACCAGTTATTACAACAACCTTCTATCTCATATTTTTAAGTTATTGAATTCAGTTTTAGGTAATTATCTTGCACACAACAGCTGTTATATTTTTAGTACATAATACAAGATTAAATATAAAAATGTGTATATAATTGGAATAATCTCGTACAGGATGCCACATACAGTATGCTTGTATATTATCAGCTAAGTTAACACATTTACAATTTACAAATTCTTTTAGTAATACTGGAACAGCAATGCGAAATGGAATTTAATCAAATAGGTTTCAAATTATAGTTTCACATTTACTGTATGTAGATTAAACAGGTTAACGTCTGTGGTAATTTATCAAACTATACTGTAAAAACTTGTTAAACTTCTCAGGTTTGCACATTCTTGCCTACAAGGACGTAGAAAACCATACTGTAGAATCCAAATGTTTAAATATTTTAAGAATTGCCAACAAATGTCAGGATGATCTAAATAATATCTTAGAAATTATACTAGACGCTACTGTTCAATAACAGTACAATAATAGATTTGCGAAAATAATATACTGCATTTATATTAACTAAAAATTCAAACCCGGATTACACTTCACTTTATAAGTAGTCATATAACTCTTAATGAAGCATGCCCGGATTATGAATTATCGTGTGAGCTATTATCACTTTTTTCGCTTCTTCATTCAAATGAAAATAATATGGCAAAAGCAGTATATTGTTCAAATTCTCTTAAACAACTCCATCAATTTCCGGGATAATTACTTAACTTTGGATGAATCTTTTGATGAATTATCATACATATCTTGAATTATACGTAGATAATTAAATATGATGTCAACAAATTATGAGCTCAATTATATACAATTGGGTTTAAATGGTCAAATAATGATGCAATCTTTTTACATACAGTAGATAGCATTTATAACTTGTATTTACATATTCTTATTTTGTTGTAAACATCCGTCGAAATCTTTCAAGCCTACTTTTTGCTGCAGGCGATTTCCACCACCTTCATTACACTTTTTGTATCTAATGTCTGATGCCATATTATTTGTTGATGGGGGATTGATAAGCCACAAAGTATGCATGAGAACATACTTTTTTTTTTTAAAATTGCTCTTGGCAGTCATGATTCCAAGTAATTTGTAAGGATGAAGGATCTCTTTGAGATCTTGTATTCTCGTGCATGAAATGGCAAAAATGGAGTACCAAAAATGCATCCATACAGCGATTTTGAACCATTTAAGCGTAGATAAACCATTCACAACGGTTAATCGGAATAAAAACTGAACTTCTAAACAAGCCGATAGAAGCGAATGTTTCCGCTACTATTTTAAAAATAATCGATTCCTTGTATAACCAGGGTGTGCCTTAGGTGCGAAAAGACCACTTTATTATTCAATTCTCATTTTTTCAAAATAAAATATCAAAATTTTACAAATCCAGCGAGTATTGCTTCTTAAACAATTTCTGGGAGCTTTCATACTGATATTGAAACATGAATGTTTATCAATATTTTGAAACGAAAAAGCTTGAAAATAAAGCTTTGAAAGTTGTACCGCCATCCCGAAGTACAGGAAATTCAAATTCAATGAATTTAATGAAACTTTACGCCCACAATGCATACCGCTGATAATAATTTTCACAACCAGAAGAAATCTAGACTATAATGTTACTGATTAATTTTTTGCAAGGTATAAAAAAGTGCGTCACTTATGCATGATATGAATAGAAGATAAAATGAAAATCCACGTATACCGAATTGATGTGCAGGTACTGTGATCGTTAAGTTAAGTGTATGAAAACAAAATGAATTTTCCTCTGGGGGAATTTTCATTCATTCTATACTTACAATTAACTTTTTTGTTAACAAGGTAAAAGAAGAAAGAAGATCGGGCGGTTCGTGGGCATGGTTATTTAAATGTATAATTGTAATAAGAAAGATTGTAGAACAAGTTTTTGATAATTTAGATGTAATATCACGCAATAATTTTTTATTCAGCAAAAAAATTACAACAGTTAATAAAAAGCAATAGTCGGTATTATGCTAGATCGCAAATCGAGGAACATTTTTATTAAAAGGGCAAAGCAATAGCAACTAATTGCATAAAATTTCTCGTGATAACATAAGCAAAACTAGAATTAGAGCCATTTTTAAACCACGTCGGGGAAGCAAAAAGATTCCAGAAACCCCCAAAAATATCGTTAATGTCTAAGAATGCTTTTTATTCAACAATAACGTAAGCTAACATTTTTTCAAAGTTGGGAATGATATCATGGAAGGATAAATTGGTTCCTTTTTCACACATGATTAAGCACGGTTTATGGTTTTAGAAACTAATTACAATAAGCTAATTAGATATTGTATAAAAGAGAACTTTAGGAGTGTTTAAGAAGCAAATCAAGGAACATCATCCTTACTTAACTGGAATCGCAATGCACGCTCGTACTGTAGTTTGTATTCAATGTAACAGGTTTTGCTAGCGTACAACCTAGTCTTTTTGAAAATTACGTTAATTTCTAATCTAAACAATATAATGAATACAAATTAACAGTTTTAATTTGTGTAGGATGACTTTTGAATTTATTTATAATTTTAGGCGAGTTCTACATGAAATAGGCTACAATTTGAAACAACATTTTATATGTATCCTTACTATTCTTTAATTATTTAGATCAAATCCCCTGTAATTTTATAATTTTAATTAAAACAAACAAATAGTTATATATAAATCAATTATTAGGCTTATAAAAATTGAATTACAACATTGTGCGATAGGATTATAGTAGGCCTATCTCTAAGTTGTAACTACAAACTTATGTTTAAGTACATGTAGTTAATAATGCTTATGCTAGCTGAATCATCCCTCAACATATAATAAGCTGATTTCTTTGTTAATCAATTTTGCAAAAACTGTTTCGTACAATTTGCAAATTTGAGTAAGAATCAATTGATTACATTTGAACACGGCAATTACTTGTCATATCACCTAATGATAAAATACTAAAGCTCATTATCGACATTCATTATAAAAAGCTGTACATCGATGAATTCCTGTTGATTTTATTCAGTGATGCATATGCAGAATTTTAAAATTCAGATTGTGTTTCTGAATGTCAATCTAACTCGTCATTCACTGCGAAGAAATTTTAAAATCTTTATGCAGATATAACAACAACAATCTTCACGCCTTCCTGATTTCAGGCCATTGAACCAAGCAAACCAATGTGGCATATACGAGCTTGTACAAATAGGTCAGACCTTGAATTAAAATTATGATAACTTGCCAAGGTGATTATCATTTGATAACATTTATTGACAGCAACGATCACGTGATAGATGTTCTTTGTATAATAATAAAGCATGTACAGAAAAAATATAGAGATGTATACATAATCCATTTTGATTGTTGTGTCCAAAAAGTCAAATATATCAAAGCATTAACCCACTTATTAAGCAAGTTTTTTTAAATTTATGGATCTCACAGTTTTCCTGGATATTTTGTTAAAGAAATCATAACGAACAAATCTATTTTTATTTCTTGTAGTCAAATTTATAAATTTTGCAAATGCGATTTTCGTATATACGAAAATTACGAAGAATATTCTCGGAATATCAACAATATGAACAATGTTACATTCTCGCCTACTTTTGGACAATGCAAATAAACAAACGTATCCATTGATACTTTAGAATAAACGTACTTTGGATTTTATTTGGATACCTTATCTGTGATTATGATAACCATATATCCACAAAAATTTGTAAATAATGAAATGCAATATTTACAGCAACATTTTACTTATTTATCACAATATAACCACAAGCAATAAAACTTTTCGTGTATATAACCATCTGTAACATTCCAATTACAAAGTAATTCGTGTGTCAAAGATGAAAATTTCATATTCAATGATAAATATTGAAAGCAAAGTAATTCCATGTTTAAAAAGGTGACCATGCACAGTAATTCGATTTTTTTTTTAAACTTTTATGCTTTCAGAACTCAGTTATATTTAACCAATTTCTACATTCGTTTGTATTTTTTCGCGTTATTTTCTAAGTCTTGTCATCGAGGACTTTATAAACATGGCATCCTTAACGAGACATTTGCATAGTAAGATGTTAATTAATAAAAATCTAATAAAAAATTGCATAATACGGTGAGTTGGGAAAACACGATCGAAATTTATTTTCATGTACGCTCGTACTATGCCACTGGAAGGAAAGCCGACAGAGGAATAGAGCCCGCGTTTCTCAAATGGATGCTTTCAAAGATAATATCATATGTTTTAGAAATTATGGGCATACAAATGCCTGCACATAAATAGGGAAAGTTAATATGATTAAACTTTCAGCAGACAGCAATATGTTCTGCACGCATATAATGTCTTTGTATGCATGCAAGTACAGTATAAATCATTGTCATTTTGACTTCATTTTAAACACAAAACATACAGTGCATATACAGTTTGCATTTTAAAACACTTTGCATATTACTTCCAAAATAAAGTTTTTATATCGAATGGCTGTTTAAATATTTATAAAACTACTTGCAAATTTTGATACTATCGCGCAGTGTCATTTATCATGATAGCGCTAACAAAGCACTGTGTCTGATAAACAAGCCACGATCTAAAGCGTCGTAGTTTGGCAAGTGCATAAGAAAGAAGGAAAAAAATCGGCTTATAATGTATAAGCTGAGTTCCGAAAGCACAAGCAATTAATTATCATTCCCTTGCAAACAAGTAGGCTACTGCTTTTCGTGCCTGGTTAACAGGACACGATCTAAAGCGTCGTAGGTTTAGCAAGTGTAGGCATAGCCAAACGAAAGATACCCATAACGGTAGTGCAATGTGCAATGCACATATTCATATAAGATATAACTTCTGAAGGCACCAATGAATAATACAGAGTGAGATAACTGAACGACAAAACTTTTAGGTCCTGGTCTAGGTCCTTTCTGGATTGTCTTCATTGTGCTTTTGATGACCAACAATCCCTCAAATCGGTTGCTGGGAGAGATGTTTTCAAAGTTATTGTCGACATAAATGTATTTATGAGCAAGAAAATACTTTATTAATAGCATTTGATTTTTATAATTAGGTTTGCTATTATGTTAAATTTACATTACAAACAATATGTACAATTATATGACCTCTTTAGTGTAAACAACTAAACGATTTGGTTATAAATTATTGGTTGAACATGATTAACCATTGAAGTTGATTGAACATACAATTCCAATAAGTAAACGAAACCTAGAAAAAATTAAAAACTGACATAGTACTCCTCATTAAAGAGGCTCAGTTAAAATGAGAAATCATACCAATTGTACTTTGTAATTGCCAACATATCACGGGAAACACAAAAGCCATTTCTGACGATTGTCAGTCAAACAATTAGAATGCACTCGAATTGTATTAACCGAGTTACAGAACTAAACACAATTATGGTATCATGGTATTTTAGAAATAAAACAATACGAAAAAATTTATTTTTAATCATTTTACTGAAAATGCGATTTAAATATATATACTTGTACAAAAAAAACGTTCACAGAATATGAAAAAAAAATGACATTATAAATACCGTATAATGCAATGAGACCACTTATTTAGTGATATCAAAGTATAACTTAATTACCAAAACGAACATGAAAAAACATCTTTAAAAGTACGGAGCCCCATACTGCGCATGTATTCCGTATGGATACCCTCCATACCCGGGATAATCATAACCGGGATATCCACCAAATCCGACGTTTGGATATCCTCCAAAATAACCATATCCTGGACCACAATTCACGTAACCGTAGTTATAATATTCGTATTCGTGATACCCAGCTGATCCATCTCTTCTTACCCTAAGAAAAATTATTGCCAAACTTATAAACTTCCTTCTGCTTTTCAATATTCTAAAAATTTAATGACTAAACTCATTTAGAATTGCATTTCATGTAATTTCTCAGTAATTGTGATATTTAATGAAATGCAACATTTAAGCCATATTTTACTTAGAGATCACACTATACAGTGTACATGCAACCACACTCAAACATAAAACTAACATTCACACGCAACTTTGAACAATTCCTGGAGCTAGATTATCATAATTAGCGTAAATTTAAATTTCAAATTACGTGGTATATGTCAACTTGTCAAGATGAAACTTTCATCTTGAAGTGTAAGTTAACCACTAGGCCTACTTTGAATTTTTTTTTTAAGGAATGTATAATTAAAATTACCCAAATATATAATCTGTCCACACATATTTGATAATTTGCACGCATGAGTGATTATTTGCAGTTTTTGTTGTTGTTGTAAAATGCAACTTAAGTAAACAGAATTGAAATAATACATGTGTTATTACTTCATCTTCTATATAAATAAAAATGCAAATGCCGCGCCGGTTTGTTCTTAGCTTCAAATCTCCGAAAGTTCTTTACCGATTGCTTCGAAATTTTCACACAACGTTGCAATCGTATACGCGTGTGTTCTTTTATAGTTATTATATAGATGTCACACATGTGACAGCTACAAACATCATTTTTTTCGAACACAAAAAGACGAATTTGTGACACCACTGTACTACGTTTATAGCAGTGCATAAGTGTGCTGCAGCGCAGCTAGCAATTGGTGTTTGCCCCCTTTCGCCTTGCTCGCATCACTTTTCGGTATGGGGACGCTGCAGTTATCTTAACAAAATGGCCGTTTACGGGAAAGGAATTCATCGGGAAAGGAATTCAACGGGAAATTTAAGAATTCATCGGGAAAGAAATTCAACGGGAAATTTAGGAATTCATCGGGAAAGGAATTCAGCCACAGCAACGCGTGGCCGGGCACAGCTAGTTTTAGATAAAAAAAAACTTGCAATTTTGCATTTTAAGTTACATTGCATATCACTAACAAAACAAAGCTTTAATGCTAAATGACTGCATGCACTAAACGACTTATAGTAAAAAGTAATTTGGTATACACGTATATAACTTACTTGTAAATATGCCCGTCTTTGGGATAACCAACGAAACGATTTGATTGTACATTATCGGTAGAGATTTGTGGAACCATTGACAATACAATTCCAATCATTAAAAACAACTGAGAAGAAATATACAACTGACATTACGCTTCAGTCAACTTAAAACCAGTCAATTATAAATGTAAAACCATACCAATGATACGTTGTATTTGCAAACGGCAACAGCCATTTCTAACAAATGTTAAGACAAATGTCAAGTCGTGTTTTATTTCGTTAATGAGAGTGAAACTAAGTTGTTATAACTTTTTATATGAACATAGGGCAATGGTACTCACGATGACGTAAGTGTCACAGTAATAATAATTTAGTGTCAAAATATACAATTAATTCACGCACTATTAATTCAAACGTTTAATGCGCACCAATAACAGTGTTGATATAAAGTGCAAATATAGGTAATATGTTGAAGGAAGTTGTCGTTTCGAATGGAAATGAGACAATATAATAATATCTACAGGGTATGATAAGCGTACTATGTCTGCATTCATTGTGAAAATGTTATTAATGAAATGCGCAATATGAGACTATACTTGGCATTGTACGATATTACAAATTATTTCCTTAACTATTGTTCAAATGACAAAGCCGAAAGTGGAGCCAAATTAAGCTCAACTTTGTGGAAGACAAATACGAAAAAAAAAAGGTTCGCATTACAATTCCCGATGAAATTTAAATTTAAATCATTACCTATCATTACACTACTTCGATTAAAACTTCAAGCAATCTATCATGATTCTCATGAATATGTTTAAGAAATAAAAATACTCATGTGGAATTTGGTAACCAATCTGATTAAAATTCTAATTCCAAGAAAACAAAAAATGATAGTGTTAATACAGAACATAAAACATACATACCGTATTTTATGGACTATAAGACGCTATACGGACTATAAGACGCACCTTAATTTTTAAGCATTTTTTTTTTAAAATTTCGATAAGATTAATTACGAGTAAAAGACGCACCTGAATTTTGAAAGCAGTTTTTTTGAATAAAAAAATGCGTCTTATAGTCCGTAAAATACGGTATAGAGTATATTATTAAAAATTTACAGGTAAATACGACCTTATCTGTACTACTCTCGTACATAAATAAATGAAGGTTATTGTGATATTTAAAATATTTTTGCATCATGATAATTATGTTTCTTGAAAATGCATATTTGGTAACATTAAGACGAGTTCATTTATCCAGTATTTACAATTTCAACCTGTTTTCAACGCACTGCATTCACAGAATGTTTAAAACTTTGTCGTTTTAAACTAAATCATAACAACGGCGCTTTAGTGTAAGAAACTTGCCAAGGCATTTCAGGCCAGAAGGTGGGTTTAACGTCATTGTAAGAAATAGATGGTGATGTGAAATGACCATCTCAACACTACTGATCAACGCTTGTTTGATACCCAAAAATAATTTAAAAATAATCAGTAATATCAAATGTCATTACTTACTGGTTGGATCCCATGAAGGGGAATAAATATGCTTTAATGTGACAGTTAAACATACTTAAGGAAATAACCTAGATGAGATCGAGCAAATTCGTAAAACCTGACACCGTTGCATGTCCACCATTTATGAAGGAGCAATGCCATTGTCAGGGTCAGCAAGGTTAATGAATCAAAATCAATACAAAACGTTTCAGGGTGAACGCCAGGTTAATAAGTGGTGAAATATAAGTTTTTAATTATGAGCATTATTATGAAAAGTATATAAAAGACGTCTAACAAGCTAGGATATGTTAGTTGTATACAATGTTTCTGGAGATAACTTTTTTTACACTCAAGTAGGATATCATCGGCAAAAAAGCAAATATGGCAACTACGCTGAAAATCATTGTAAGTCATCAGCATTTCATACACAATGTAGAAGTTTAAAAAAAACAACTTAATATTTAAACAAGCCTAAACTTTATCGACGTTGCGTTGTTAATTCTCAGGTTTTAATCATCATGCTGAGCCTGTTAATTCATCATTCTGCAAGTTATCCATTTGGAAGATTACTGCACTATCTTGGAAGTCATATTGTTCATAAATTGCAGAAAATACATTTCTCCAGAGGAGCATTGGCACATCTTAAAGGATTCCGTTTTCATCTGCAGCCTATCTATGATTACGGTTACGGACCATGGTATCCACTGGCCTATTTACCACTCCAGTAAGTTCACGAGCTATATTTTTTTTTTACAAACAACTGCGTTTTAAAATTTCCCTTTTACAAATTTACACACGATATCCTAATTTATCTTTTCAGTAAGCCAGCGAAATACCCTCATTATAAAGACTACAATCGTACACGGGAAAAGAATTGAAGCATTTCGTGTTTAAGAAATCTACTCAGTAGTTTCGTAGAAAATATGATCATTGTAAATATTGCCATTATTTTCTCATAATCATCGCCTATCTCACAAAACCTTCCATAAATGCATATGTTGGTATTTACACAATAAATGTTAATTCTTTTAATAAAATAATTCTAAAAATGTATTCATGATTGTACATGCATAATTAAATACCCGTTAGCAATACAAATCTCCAGCTGACATACATATATATTTTGACATAATATATGTACAGTGGAATATATTGTACGTCCATTTAACGTTTATTAGTGTTTAACTGTTATCGAAATTATATGTTGACAAAATTATTACACTAGCAAAACTCTTTAAATCAAATATTTTTTCCATCTGATTGTTTGCATAACAAATTAAATAGCTGAATAGAAACCCATTTAATTGTAAAGCCATCTAATACGAACAGAAGGTGTTAGGATTTATTCGTTCATACATGTAAGTACAATGAAATGGATTTAATAAGACGTTGTACAATATCGTGTATTATTTCCGGTAGGAAACAGTCCCTTCTGACAATACAAAAGTTTTCCTTACAAATGCTTTTCTTGCAACTGGGATGCATGACCTGTCATAGAAATTTCTGGACCACTGTCAAATACAAAATTGTCGCAGTGCTACGTAATTTTATTTCATTGTAATTATACGAATGCAAGGTATAAAACTATTTTTTTCCTACTTAACATTTCATAATATTTCGAAAGGAGATCGAAAGTAGTTCATTTTTTCTAATACTCTATAGCACACTCAGCACAGAAATGATTTCGATTTCAACTGTAAGTAACATGTTCTAGCGCTTCAAAAATAATACTAAACCTAACCTAAACAGTGTATTTTTAATTTTTGGATTGAATAAGAATTAAAGTTAAATAATTTAACCAATTTAAGATAACTATTGGACTGACTGTCATAGCCATAGTAACGTGCTCACAATCGTCATATCAATCATATGGAGACAGACGGCAAACGAATCCAGCTAATCTTAATGCTGGAACAGGCAATAAATACGTTAATCCAAGGTAAGCATAATTATTCACCATCACTGTATAATGTAAACAATTTGGGACACTTTGGAAAATAACTGCTAAATAAATGTAATACAAGTCAATACAAATGACTGTTTTTCATAAAATTTATATTATTTTTTATTAAATACTATACATTTATTGTCTAAAACCGAAATAAAAATAAAGAAACTTTTTTTTAAAAAAACGTATAGCAAATGTTGTCAGTCTGATTAGGTATTATAAAAAGCAATTTTTAACTTATCAAGCAAGTACGATTCAAAAAACCATCAAATCTCTAGCATTTATCCTAAATTTGAGAAATATTGGCCCTGAAACGTATTGCCATTAATTTCAAAATCTGACGAGCAAAAAAATGAACACCATTAAGACCAATATTAAAAATTTCATCATATTTAACGGAAACAATATCAACAAGAAAACGTCTGTCAGCATGTAGTGCAGCAGTAAAAGCGTTTTGATTTAATTTGCATGTGAAGAACATACTACAATAAATCTCAACCGAGTTTTATTTAGTTATCCATATGGAACAACACTCGGAGTGGGCAACCCATCACAGTACGGAAACATCTACGGTGGCTCTTATGGAGGATATTATCCACAAGGACAAGGAATATATGGAGGCTATCCAGGTGGTTATGGCGGATATCCCGGTGGTATTGGGTATCCCTACCCTGGGGGTATAGGAGGATACCCTTACGCTGGATTTGGAGGATATCCTGGGATAGGAGGATATCCTGGGGTAGGAGGATATCCTGGAGTAGGAGGATATCCTGGAATAGGAGGAATTTACCCAGGCATTGGCACTGGATATCCTGGAATTGGGGGCGCTTTCCCAGGGTCGATTTATCCAGGGATTGGAGGTTATCCAGGACTAGGGTACCCTGGGGGATATCCTTTTACAAATCCATACTTTCGATCAGCGTAATGACGAAGCTAATTGAGAAAACTTTTAGATGTATACGTTTTTGTATTACGATCTATTATGGGTTATTAATTTGTTTTTATGTATATACAAGGGTGCCACAGAATCTTTGGTGATTTTGTGTTGCAAGTTTTCAATCTGCATAAAGTGAGGTGACCGGGGCGACATTAAATGCCTCTATACCTGCAGCATTACTTGAGTGCAACTTCACGTTCTTTTGTTGTTATGTGCTTTTCGTGATTTTTTTTATATTTACAATTGTACCAAAGGACACGTGTATTTTCATGGTTATTGTTTGAGAATAGCTGAATAAATTATATTTATTTTATAAATACCACGATGTATGTAATTATGCTATGTCGATTTTCTGACAAAATAAATTACAAAATAAATTCAGTGTGCATCTTGTATTTATAACACGAAAATAATGACCGTTACAGATCATTAATTGTAAACAGTAAATTCTACTTGAATACGCGTCAAAAAGGTCATGGAAACAATGAACTACGTGTACACAAATTCAGTTTGGAGCGTATACACTGTATAAAAGTTATTATTTGAGTTCATTTAGTCTTGTTCATTGTAAGCCGAGCTAAGTTTATAAGTTTACGTGAATTCTTTATTTACGTAATTAACGAATTAATAGTCACCGCATATTTTTAGGAACAAGTAATCTAAGTTATGAAGAGAAAAACAAATTGATACAGTATACGGGTGAAACCGTATAGGCTTATAGTGCAATTACCTGCATAATTTCAGTTTAAAACAGATTTCTTAATTCTTTTAAAAGGGACACGTGTTATTAACTTTGCCAGGACGTTGAAAAGGAGTGAAGTTGAAAAACGATTCAAAAAATTACAAATTTGAAGTGGAATACCTCTATTGGTAAGATATACTCAAGGATAGAATCCTATGTTAGCAAAATCAGCCAATGAACAATTCTTCTCAACATAAAAAACATTGATGAATAAGGTCGGTTATTCAATTTTTTTATTACCCTTAATTATTATTTCGATTCACTTCTTGAATAAAACGCAGATTAATGCGCAATTTTTCTCTAATTTCCTCAAATCTTCTCTATTTCCTCGTTTTTTCACATAAATTGCCAACTTTAGTGTCTTTTCAAGTATTTAAATTGTCTGAAAAACAAAGGATCACAAAAAGAAAACCAAACAGTTTCAGTATTTTACAATATATGAGATTTTATTCCCAGTTTTAAAGTAAATGAAACAAATTCCAAACGTATTTACATAAAAAAGGCACGAAATAAAAATAAAATCAGTACTTATACACATAATATGTTTCACACTAGACAAGCGCGAACATGTGAGATAGCATTAATATACTCCATAGAAGTAAGATAGTAACTTTTAAATGTAAGAGAAGGATATTTAAGATTTCTTAAAAATTTCCTTAACGAGTATTTCGTAAAGCTTCGGTGGTATTTTCACTAAAATCTGATAAGCTTTAGAAATCTTACAGATTACACTGCTTTTTCCTATTCGCTTTAAAGAGGCTGATTACTAGGCTTTAGTGATGTCAGGTTTTGCATTAAGGCGTTGCATTGAAATATCACAAAATTATAAATGTGCGTTTCGCTTGTCAAACTTGCGTATTAGCTACTACGCTTTTCAAATGAATATTTCTTGAAAGAGATTACCTAACTAGATAAGAAAGGTTGTTACAATTTAATAGCCATTATGACCTACTCGATGGCGTACTCCCCAATCGAAGTTGCCATGGTAGTCGGTGCGAACATGAGTGTAAACCGGACCAACTGGCCCTCCGTGGCCGTAGCCTCGTCGGACCCTATTTAAAACTGGAAGAGGAACTAATGGTAAGGAGTCCACGGATCTCTTTCTGCGGAAGCCACCATCGCCACCACTCGTGAAACCACCGTCGCCGCCGCCGCCACCTAAAACGAAGCTACATGAATAAAGATCGAAAAAAAATAGGTGAGATATTACGTGCAACTTAAAAATAACATGATCACTAAAAGAAAATTAGACAAGTGGGTGCTTTATAAGAAGGTGTTTTAGTAGTACATTCTCTATATTGGTATTACTCGAAGATACACGTATATTATAACATGCATCAAACGAAATATTTTCCATAATTTTTGCTCTGTGTATAACGAGGTGAAATAACTAGGAATTGCGAGTTTGACATTTATAAATTTACTATGCGTGTAATACTAAAATCTTAGCCCTACGTACACCACTGGCATTTTTTTTTGAAACAGAAAGAATATTTTTAAAAATTTAAAATTAACGTTTGGGAAATTTGATAATATGAAATTTCCAATCATAAACCATAAAATGAAAATTATCGAAAATATTACATGGATTGCTTAAACCTGTCTTCGAAGCAATTACCAAAGAGAAATGATGGCCGCCATCTTAACCAAAAAGTATTACAGCAGTATTTTCTACAAAGGTTTCTCAACTCTCTCCAGAATTGATTGTTACGCAGCTGCAGCAGCCAAATACTTTATAACACCAACAAACCACATGCAATAAAAATAACTTTGGTACTATTGCAAGTGCCATATCTGTCCTTGCTGTCTTAATTTTCTTTTAGGAAACAAAATATTCGTAGCTACTTACCGCCGCCATCACCGCCTCCGCCACCAGCGTCGCCACCTCCGTCTCCACCGCCTGCGCCTCCATCGAATCCTCCTCCGCCGGCACCACCGTCAAATCCACCGCCAGCGCCGCCATCGAATCCACCACCGCCGCCGCCATCACCACCTCCGCCGCCATCTCCACCGTCGAAGCCACCGCCGCCAGCGCCGCCGTCGAAGCCACCGCCGCCAGCGCCACCGTCGAAACCACCGCCTCCATCGCCACCGCCGCCGCCGCCATCGCCTCCACCGAATCCACCATCAAAGCCTCCTCCTCCTCCGCCACTGTCGCCACCGCCACCGTCTCCACCGCCGCCGCCATCGCCACCACCTCCATCTCCACCACCACCTCCGCCGCCATCATCTTGGCAGAGTGTCATGCCCAAAAGGGCGCACAACACAACTAATAATTTCTAAAACGACGATAAGGAAATAGGTTATACATGTACTCTTTTAAAAACCTGATGAATACAAAAGAGTTGAGGATCGATGCTGTTTGTTGAAGTGAATTTTAAGATGCGCGATTGGACGAGGATTTGGACAAGTTCTTCTACAACTACACTGTATTGAATACCATGCAGCCATCAATGGACTTTTGGATTAAGAGATCCCAATCTACCAGATGTATTCCATCTTCAAGAAATTGGATAGTAACAAAAATTGAATAAACTGCATGCATCCACGCATGGTTATGGAGTTAAAGCGACTTATTCAAATCGATCATCGAAACAGATTTTGACTACCAAACTCTCCATGTGCTTGCATTACTTTATCAATGCATGTTCTTATTACTAATCCCTCCCCCATAAGATGAGCTGTTGTAATACAGTATATTAATCCCCTGTACAAACATTTCCTGCATCGATGAATAATGTTGTTCAATTTTTTCAAACTACCAGGACAACTCTCTGAAACTCCAAGAAACATCAGCGATACCATATAGACAACAAATCAAAACTGCACTTACCCAATTTACCATTATGATGCTGTCTGACTGTGCTCGAGAGCTGAATTGTCTCAACATGAGGTAAATTGGCGCTCGCTCAATTTATATATGCAGAACGAGTCGAGAAATTGGGAGGGAGACACCTGAGCTGGCATCTCATTGGCTCGTTCTAGCACGCCAATACTTGACGCATGAAGTAGTTATGACCCACGGGATAACCCCCAACTTTTTTTTCTTCTTATTCTTCGACCATCGTTGCATGAGAGTTTCAAAAAGTCAACTTTTGTGATGGCAGCAAATGTTGCGGAGTTGTTTTGTAGGTCGAATGGAAAAGCTAATGACTGTCTAGTAATCGCAGTAAAAGGCGTGCACGCCTAAACACCAGCGCATACTGCCTGCAATTTATTCTTCCTCTATATCCAGTGTATAATATATTCCAGGCGATTTTACACGGTGGCAATTGGAGTGCAAAGCCCTGAAAAACAATTCTTCGCGGACTTGTGTTCCTCCCAAAAAACTCAATGAAGTTTGACCGCAATCAACCCTGTATATGTGTCGGAGATACGCATCACTGCTGGCCTGCAATATTCGGTGAAATGCACTAATCTCAACTGTACCACCCTAAGAAAGCGTTTTAATGCGCAGAAAATTGTACCTTATACACTTCCTTTCACACATTGTTTTTTCGCATTTTACAGGAAATATATGAATACTTAGGAGAATTTATTATGCGGAAATTGGCGCAACCAGTCGCTGCTTACAGCATTCACAGAGAGGATTAAGACTTGAGGACAACAACACTTCGTCGAACAATAAGCGGTTACGGCGATTTTGAAATTTCTACCGCTGTAGGTGATGAAAACTGGATTTTGATCACGTTATTGCCATCTTAAAACTAATCATAAAGGGTTTCCTTATTAGTTTCTTCTCAAATGGAAATCGAGCAATTAAGTTTTATTTCGGAAGTAAATTGTTCATGTATTCTGGCAACATTACAACACATCCGCAGCGATATCAATTTCTCAGAGTTTCTCGATTTTTTAATTACATTGTATTATCCTTCAGGTACTTCAGGTTCAGAATCTTCTGAGGTACTGACAAAGGAAATTTGAAAAACTTTAAAGCTTATAAATCCACACTACACAGTAAAAACGTTTCATCTTAAATTCAGACATTGCAGACAAAATCAAGGTGTCTTTCACGACAGAAAAAGTAGAAGGAAATATAGTTTCCAGGCATGCATACACATAATGTGTTAATTTAAGACGCGATGTTTTATACAGTATATAGTGTGTGAAAGGTGGTCAATGTTTTGATCCGTTTCTTACATAGTAGTCTACATTGTATGATACCAAATCTTTACCACTTAATACATATGTTTGCATTGGATTGATGCATGCATTTACCACCAATATTTTATATTTTGAAATCCCATATCTGATAAACGTATTTCCATTGAAGTAGGAGTATTTCAAATTCAATATAAGATGTTTGCCAAAGTTAATGAAAATCGACGCAAGTGAAATCTAAAACACTCTGAATTTATTTGCAAACATTTCAACACACCTTTATCGAATATCGTGCGCTATATCGTATAACATTATTTGAAATGTATACGTGGACGACAGTCGATATCACTTTTGGGTTAATCACATCACTTAATTATATACTGTATACACAAAAAGATGAAATATATTTCTTCCGGCATAACTGTACTTGATAAGCCAAAACGTATAACAATAAGCGAATTTTGAAAAACGTTTTTTTGTGAAACACATTCAAACAGAATATGGTATACATAATAATAATTTATAAACCTAAGTGTATAATTTATAAAAATGAGATGCAAATATAATACACATACAAAATGTAATTTAATAGACAAAATCTCACACCTCTGGTATAGTTATTCGTTTCAAAATCAAGAAATGCTTCTGTACGGAAGTTAATGATGCGTAAAATGATTTATACCCTTCAAAATGTTGTTAAGTGATCTGTACAATAAGTGAGGTCGAGCTATGGACATAAAAAAGATTGCGAAGATTTTTTTTTTGCAATTTTGATATTTGGAAATCTCTATTGAATACTTTGCATTTTCGTTTTATCATTTATCATGGTTAATGATATCATTTAAAATTTTAATGCTGTTACTGGTGTGTGTACATGAATATAAGAAAATAGAAATAACTGTCACATATGCCTCATTTTATATTTTTCAATATGGCAAATCCGTATCTTTTATACATAAATTTGTTTAGAATTTAATTTTGATTGCTGAGATCATCTGCGCGGAATTTTTTACAAATAAAATAAGAATCTCCTTATTAAATGAGCTGAGTAATAAATGAAATATATTAATTTATTCAACGGAAGAACGGTAGAAATTAGAGATTATTGAGCAATGATTCAAAACAATTTGCCACGAAACAAATTCAACATTTATAACAATTTCCTCCACAGTAAAAATGTAGTAACAAATCTTCCGAGTGGAAAAATGTAACATACAGTGAATACAATATGACCAAACCAAAAACTGGTCAATATGGATGGATACGTACATCATGTATGTCCATACTGTGTATAAGCTAAATAAAGCGCATTAGATTGCGTCACGTATGCCCATACCGTCCATGTAAATTTCTCCATATACAGTATGTCCATTTTAAACTACATGTACATATACGCCACATATGTTGCCATAAACAGTACATGTTGCCATGTATGGCTCAGAATAATTTTGTCAACCGGGATATCACGAAGGACTCAATGTTTTTCAAAATATACAAAGAATTCTTTTACAGAATTAAAGGATAAAGTCCTATTTTAATCAAAACATGCAAAGAAAAAACAATTTAATGCTCGAGTTCAGTTACTCCTTCACATGGCTTACCACGGTTTGTTTATACCTACATTCTAAAATGTCTGAAAAAAATAGTGCTCTTTCACAATTAAAATTTGCGTTTTATCCTTGTATAAACCTGTCTTTAAAAACGCAATGTTTTTGTAGTGAGACCAACGTAAATACAGGCGTTGAAATGACATTCACAAAACTGCCACTGCTAAATAATGCTGCCGGTCAAGAGGTATTCATCATTACGTGATCAAAACACATGGATATCAACATCAAGAAAACCTCTATTGTATTTGCTCATTATTGTCCTTTCTTGCCAAATTAAATTATAGAAACAGTGAAAAATTTCTTTTCGTTTCGCATAATCATTATTATTATTATTACTATTACTAATGCGAGTTCTTGTCTGGATATTTCGAGAATAATTATTCCGACTCATAAAGAAGGTTTACTGCCTAATGGTATCATGATATCGCACATTATTCTCCTTGTTTTGTCACGGTACTTTGTCTTCCTCGTCCTGAACGCCCGTTCCACAAAAGAAATAGGGCAGAAAAAAAGGAGTAATCTCGTACAGCCTTCGAGCACTTGTGTGTGTTAGGTGACAGTATCAGAATGTGCAAAATCATTAAAAATTTGATTTTGCAGCAGGCGAAACAAATGCGCATAAACGGACTAAATGCAAATTTCCAGAAACAACGACAACAACAAGAAAAACAGATAAGGCGAAACACATTTTCCAACATAACCATCAAACGTCTATCCATTTATTTCTTTTTGTCCTTTTTCAATCCAATACAACTCTACGATGCAACATTTTATGCACATTTCAAACAATGCAACTTAAATCCAAATGTGAAGATTATACTTTCATTAGGAAAAAACGTATGAATTACCCTTTCATTAATCTGTTAATTAAACTCCTTTAATGTGGTTAATTTACTGTTTGTTTAATTCGAACATTCATAAATTCAAAAGAGACGAAGTTCCAAAGAAAGTCCATGATAAAAACCCAGCTCAATCAAATTACGATATCAGGTAAGATCTCGGAGAAGATCTTACTAAATAGTCGTGCAACTCTTTCAAACTAAATTTTTTTTTAAAAGATAAAAAAAAACATCAACATTTTTTTTTTATTAAAAATAATCTTAAAAAAAATCTTTAAAAAAATCAGATAATATCTGAAATACCATCTATGGCAACTTAATAGCGTTTAATTTTAGCCTAAAATAAAATTTAAAAAAACAACATCAATATCAGGTCACTTTATAACAGTTGTCTGATCGTCTTGTCTTCGTATACAACTTATGGACAAATTTGAGCACACGTAAACAACTGTTCAGCGTGTGAATTTTAATCATCGATATTAACTATTCATGTAAATTGGTGATTCATGCATGGTCACTATTACATTGTAACGTTTCATGAGAGCTGTTATTTTTAGAATTTATCTAATAAGGAAATGAGCAGTTTATGGCCTCGAGGAAATTGGAAATTCAATTGTAGGCTACTAGGTAAGGTTATCCCCATCTAGTGAAATTGCAAGTCATGTTTATAAAGTCGCAACAGTTTTACATTTTGTGTCTAAACTTTTGTTTCCACTTTTGCTATCGGACATTTCTTTTGTGTTCAAGAGTACTTTTTAAATTATTTGTTCTTGGATAAATTGTATGTGTTGGAGTTGTTTGAAATACTATGACGATGTATGAGTCAAGTCATTTCAAGTAATAAAGTATTTAAGTACAACCTTAAATTGAAGAATAAATTAATGTAGGTCAACTATTCTAGGTATCATAGATTCACCTCATATTGTCATAAATGTTTTTAATTATGAGGCATTTTTAGTGATTTTGATGTTTTCAGATGTACTTACAATGTATATTTCAGGGAATTTAAGAAGTTTTATAAAACATCCCGCAAAGCCGCCATCCTAGCAGAAGGTATATACACATTACATAGAGTATATACACGGCAAAATTTAGCGCCAAAAAAGATGAGAATATTAGATAAATGTAGTATTGCAAACACAAACAACTGAAAAGAAATTATTAAAGCACAATCCTTGCGTTTTTGGTTAATGCTCTTGCCTACCTACATAATTATCACAATGATGAATTGCATGTCTGATATAGGGCATTATCATAGTACACCACCCAAAAAAATAATGGAAAGCTCATCTGATGCTAACAACCTGACTGCGGGGCCACACACTGTAAGGGAGTTACCTCTCGAAACTTTCGTAAAAATACGTATATATACAAACTTAAAAGTAAGGAACTACTTCGAGTTTGTAATATGAAAAGATTTTAAAGTCGGCAATGATTTGAGAAAATGTAATTTTGAAATTAATCCGTTTAAACCCTCTATAGTTTCAAGATCTACATATACAAGTTAAACTATGAAATGTAACAACGCGAAGTAAAATATATGCAAAATATTAGCGTGTTTAAAACTAATCACAGTATAATGTACATAGGACAAGATAATAGTAATCTTTCAATTTCCAAAATAATGACCATAACTTATACTTTTAATGAGAAAGACTTTCACTGAATTCTACCCTGAAGAGAACTTCAATCTTGGGGAAATTATAGTGACAAAGCAAATTTTACCTAATATATAGTTTCGATCTCTCAAATTTCCTCGCACAATTAGGCCAAGTTATTAATATATTTTGGCTCGAACTGCCAATTTTGTACTTTTAAATGTAATCCCCTGTCTTTGACCACTATACCATTAAAAATGAAAACCGGAATATGTTAGTAAATATGTTCTTAAATTTTAAGTTTCGTAAAAAATGATGGAGGTTGCTCATGTAACATTTGCCCTGATGTCCTGACAAAAGAGTTTAACGACCTTCAACAATTCTTTCTTGCTCGAAATCTTCAAAATCAAGTTATTTTAAGTAAAAAAATTTAAAAAAAAGTACGAATTGCTTTTGACAGGCAATTCATGTTTGCCATATTTAAAAATATGATAAACCGGTATGATTTTAAAGTAACTGTTCACAAAAAAAGTTAACTGCGAGACCATTCCATACAGTAGAAATCATGCCAAAGGTAAGAGTAAAATTCTTCATAGATGAATTTCAGAAAAAAACCGAATATCCAGAGCATAACCGGAAAAAGAGGCGTTATCACAATTGTAGGTAAGGTGATCATAGGATTCTACGCCGAAAACTTAATGTTATCTGAAGGATGAAAACATCTAAATAGTGGTTCATTTTAAGTTTGTCGTTTGCAATGCTGCACATTTAATTATTATAGTAATTAACATCAACTAATTACATCCATTTTTCAAATGTATTTGAACGAAAAGAGTGTTTTAAAAATGAACATGAAAAAGAGGTCAGCAAGAGAAAAAATGCTACAAGTTGAATAATAGTAATATTTTAATAAAGTTATTTATTTCCCTAAACAAACAGGATTTCTGTTAATTTTGTTGCAAATTGATGTTACTATGGAAAATCAAGTGCAATACACTGATTAGCACAGAAATCTATTTGAGCCACAGCTAGCAGTGTTTTAAGCTAACTGGGTATAACTGCATCGATTAGGAAGGAAAAATGTTGCTGAAAACTGTGGGAAACATTTTGAAATCACTAAAATTCTACAGCTTGTGATCATATCAATGGCATTGATTTAGCAGCAGCCTTCAGGATAATACAATATAAAAAATACTTTGCGTTAAAGAACATTAAGAAAGAATGTTATTTTGTCGTAATTTTCTCTGACTAATGCACGCTGGAATAAACTCCTTCGTCATCAGCTAAGTACTGTTTTCTTACAAATTTCCTTGTAAATCCTCGTTAAAAACCTTGGTATCATGTGGAATTGGACAACGCTTCTCATTTTTCAAATCAAACAATGGTTAACGAAAAAATTACAATGAAAAATGATCAATATAACTAACTACATGCAGTTTACTTCAATTTCTAGGATGCTTCAAAGAGACTTTGCAGACGACGACGTATCGAAATATTAAACAAAACACTTAATTTGATTAGAATTAAGTGCCCATTTATGTAACACATTTGGCAATTGAGCAATTATTTAACAAGAGAAACCATTCAAATAAAATTATAATTCACATGATTGGTACATTTTCTACGTTATTTTCAGATTTAGTTAATATACATACAGCGTATTTGCACAACTACATGAAAATGAAACGGTTGTTCGATATTTAAAATCACCATATAAAGAAAACTACTGTAAAGTATGTAACTATAGCTTCTTCACTTTTCAAGAAATATACAGTATATTTACAACGTAGCAACCGTAAATTAGAAATGTTAACATTTTTTAAAAGATAGAGAAAACGACCAGTATAAAGTAAAACATGTCAATTTAAGATATTTACATGTACATAATAACGTATGTATTTTACAGTCAATGGCATGCATATTTGCAATTGGTATGAAAGTGAGACTCGAAATAGACAGTAATGTTAACAACGTTTTGTTAGTTCTTATATATTTTTGTAAATCTAACATAACAGCTCAACAAATCTGTCTTGTTGCATTGGGTTTTAAGTTTAAGTATTGCTACCTACTGTATATCTACATGCATATTGTAAATAATAAACACATTAATACAAGATTATTCAAAACCTTCTTTTGATAAGATGAAGTATATGTGCACTGAATATGATAGCAATTGGTAAGCATTTAAGAATAGAAAAGTCCGTATTACAAAGCGTTTTTGAATCAAAATAGGTTTCGAGCTGTTTACCTTCTTGAATGCTCTTTTAAAAAGTAGTTCGCACTTTGTACGCCAGTGGCGTAACTAACAAACAAACACGCGGCATTGTTTGAATTTATTTGAAATTGTAGTCAACTCCATTTCTTTACTATTTTTTCTTAAATGACACTTTCATGCTGCATAAATTGGTGCATTAATAACGATGGTTTTATTTGCTGAATGAGACTATTGAATCTTTTTACAGTTAGAGAGGTTTCGTTTTACGAATTAATGTGCAGGCCCGGCTGGTTCGAGGGTCAAGAAATACCTTCATAAACATTCTAAAACATATAAATTCGTCTATAAAATATAAACATGCAAATGTTACAATAAATGTGTTTACTCATAATGTAGATCGATATTAAAAAAGATAAGTGAATGTATTAAAATGTCAATATAATTGCATTGCTACATAAAACGGCATGTACATATGCTTAATTGCGACGTTTTGATTTTTTTTAAAAAAAAAGGTATTTTAAAAAAGTATAGAAAATTTTTTTATATTAAACGTGCTTACAAAGTCCCTAAATCATTCTGATTTAATGAGATTGCATATGGCCTTTCTGGAATGCTTGGAGTCAACAACACCCAACTCAACAATCGCGATGATTATACTAAAACGATTAAAAATAATCTTCCAAGAGGCTAATGCATTACAAATTAGTCTTTTAAATGAATAAAGAAAGTCATCAATCTGTATGCTCAAATAGCGACATACCACTGAGAACTTTTTAATTAAAGCGATAACAACAGCGATCTCAGTGATATATGCAATTTTTTTCCATTTTAATTGTCAACTGATTACATGCTGCAAAAACACGTCTGCAAAGGCGATAACAGGAGGATTATGGTAACTTCCCATACAAGAGCAGGCACGTACTATTTTTTGTACGTTACCTTTAATTGAAAAATTAAACAACTGCATTGAAAGCTGTTAAGGGCAAATGGGTATACATTAAAAAATAAACCATAATAAAAATAATTATAATATTGCCATAGCTCCTCATAAACCTCGGCATAACGTGTTGGAATAACAGCCTTAATTAAGTATTAATTCAAATCTTTTATTTAAATATTTTTTATATTAATTCATCGGTGATTGTAATTATGATGATGTTGTTTGCTCGTATGTCACTATTTAATATTACTTGAGATTGCAAGTGTTAATAAAAACTACATGTATACGTCTGGAATAATGAAACTAGTGCAAACCAAATAAACGATACACAATTATAACTAAAAACACAACAGTTATTAGTATTTTAAGCCCGATTTTTATTAATACAGTAAATGGATAACAATTAAGTGTACTCATACAGAAGCTTAAAGAATCGTACTTTGGCAGTCGTGAAATCACAAGTGCAAAAAAAAAATGCATAATTTGGTTTAAAAACAGCGCAACCTTTTTAAACCTTTTTGAACCAATTAGCGAGTCGAGTATGCACACGTGACTTCAAGACTACCAAAGTACTGTATGTTTATAAAAGTTTCTGTTTTAGTATTCCTAATAATCCTATATCATTGCAGAAAGACATTATCCGGAAAAATAAAGAATCATAATTTCCTGTTATTCCTTTGTTGTCACAATGTCCGTAAAGTTTTGAATCACCCATTAAAAAAAAATTCCTTTATCTTTATTTATGGGCTCATAAAGATAAACTCAATAAAGTAATAATTGAGATAATCTCATTAACGTAAAGTTGTGCATGTGCATTCGAACAATATACGGCATAAGCCATTAAAATCTCCGAAAATCCGAGAGTACGTTTCAAATTCTTTAAGCTTTACATTGTAATATTGATTAAACCACTGTTGGGTTCACTATTAATATTTACATAAGATTGTTTTTATAATCTAAGTGGCTCCTTGGTCTGTTTTTGCATAAAAATATTCTTGAAATTCGAGGACCCGTCCAGTTTAAATTGGGCGAATAAGACTAGGAAGTGCCAAACGACCGACTCAAATTTTAATGTTTTGGGTAGTACATGTATATTAAAATTAATTTATGGGATGGAAACTCGTGAGACTGAGGGATCAACAGAAAGTTCACCCAAGTAGAAAATAGCTTTCATGATCATCTTTGACGCAGTAAAATAACATGGAAGCAAGTGTATTGCCCAAATTCAAGCTCAAATCTAAAGTTTGACGAAGCACTGCTCTTTTCAACATAGTCAACCACTTGCCCTACTTTTTTTTCCTTCGAAATTCCTATAAGATAAAATTTTCAGGGAAAAAAAAATAAAGGTGAATAAAACTATTCATGCTGTTAACATATAGTATGCATTTTTTTGCAAACTTGTTGTTCTTAAACAGTATGGATTCGAATGCATTTCGTGCTCACAGTGAAAATTGCCTCTGGACAAGGCGTGTTTGTACGACTTGATTTTTTTTTTTTTGAAAAGATAATTAATTTGTATGTTAGGCGAACATAAAATATCAAAACGAAGAAAAAAACAGAAACCCAATCGTTAAATATTACATGAAATGAGGATCAAGTTTTTGAATTCTTCACTGAAGAAACAGGAACCGATTCGAGATAAAAGCCAACTGTTCAATGCATTACCACTCCTTCCTGAAACAATTTTTAAGATAAACAAAACTATACGTAAATCGAGTAATTAATTTGTCATGACTATGAAGTTTTATCATAAATCCACCTTGGTTTCATAACTTCGCGCTTGAAATTTCCTGAAAATTCCATCGATTAAATGAAACTCAAAAACCGTAACAAGCATTATGTATCCTTTTATTATCAATTTAAATGGACAATACAACACAGATAATGTACATGTACAATACGTTGTATCGTAAAAACGAAGTGAGAAATTCCTTATACAAATATATGTGTTATATAATTAATGACATCGTTTCATGACGCAGCACATAGTCCATATACACATGTATTTTGACGGATGCTTTATATTAAAACAAAGTGTAACGATGCGTTCAAAGTGTATATCAACGTAGAATTTGAAGAAGGTACTCAGAACCTTTTCTAAAATACATATATTACGCAAAACAAACAACAACAACTACAACAACAAAAGAGCGGCGTTTGCTTCACAGCTAAACTGCTGCATTTCAAAATATTCGAAGATTTAACAAAAACGCATATAGCAGGCAGATTATTGAACAGTGCAGATGCTTGTTTTAATCAATGTCTCTAACAAAACTATTTTTTGACCTACAGAAGAAAATTTAATAACCTCAAAACGGTCAAAATTAAATATACCATAAAAATTGAATGAAAATCATATTCAACAATGCTAAAAAAATTCTGAAAGGAAACGGTTTAAGATGCAAGGTCGTTCAGACAACAACAAAAAAATGGAGATTCCATAAAAAAGTAACGCATTTATTCACTCAATTTGGGTACTCAGCATTACAAACTCAGACATTCAAAGAGTAGTTCGCGTTAAATCTCGTAAAACCATATTTCTGTTAAATACCGGTATTTGACATCATCGCTAAGCCTTATTTACAAAAAAAACGTATCAAAAATAAATATTCCATGGTTTCTATAATCGTGTAAAATAAAAGACATCACTGGTTGGGTTTATCGCCATCGGGCCACATTCTGTGGACAATGGCCCTGAACCCATTATTGTCAGCGATGTACTTGACAATCCGTATGGCTCCAGTGGGTTCCCTCAGTGAATAACTGCCCACAGTTCTCGTCCCATCCTTGGTTTCCTCTCTGGTTTGGAAATTGCCTGTGTACTGATCATCAATCAGATAGTTGAAGTCGTAGTTGCGGGGTTCCTGCGGAATGCCAAGCGATTAAACAACTCATATTAGCATCGGAAATACCCTTCATCATTGTCCGACATCACTTCCAGATTATTAAGCCTGTCGATGATTTCAGACAATGATGACCAATACCCAAGTAAAGATAAAAGATGAGCATCACTTACGGCGTAATCGTCGTGGTAGGGTTGAGGAGGTGGTGGGGGTGGCTTGTTTTCGAATTGGGGAGGGGGGTGAGATGGCCTTTCCATGAATTGCTGATGAGATGGCCCCTCATCAAAATGGGGTGGGGGTGGTCCCTCCTCGAAACGGGGTGGGGGTGGCCTCTCCTCGACACGGGGTTGGGGTGGTCCCTCATCGAAACGGGGTGGTGGTCCCTCATCGAAACGGGGTGGTGGTGGCCTCACCTCGATATGAGGTGGGGGTGGTCTCTCTTCGATATGAGGTGGGGGT
>JAQGAO010000173.1:0-44590 GCA_034697705.1 Ommatoiulus sabulosus | reverse complement strand
TTATATAACCCACAAGGTAGAAATTAATGTATACCCTGAAATAGGTGAATCTATTTCAGGATATACATTAATTTCTACCGTGTGGGTTATATAAAAATACATCTACGGTTAAATCACTGAATATCATCGAAAATCTATTTCAGGGTACATTAAAAACAAGACAATGTGCTTACTTTGAATGATCCGCAGTAAAATGTTACCCTTGGACGTGATCAAAAGCACATGAGCCGTTTTTGCTCTCTAAACGATCTATTACAGTAACGAGATCTTCTTTTGAAGTTTTGGTCAAAAATAGTATTTTAGATCTTAAAAATAGCATCGTCCCAACAATTTCAATTTACCTAAAAGCTGAACGATCGCTTTACACAAAGTTTTCGAGAGGATATCAATTCCCGTAGCGGCCATGGCAGTATCTGTAAGACCATGACGTGGGTAGATAGGTGACCACCGCGACCAGCTTACTGTAAACAAAACTTCGTCCAAGTAATCTGCTTTAATGTTCCTCAGACGATGGACATTGGTGAGTCGCCATTATGGCAGACATTGCCGAAGCAACTTCTGGACCATTGGTCAAGATTGTTGGCGGCAGGCGATGCGAATATAATGTTACGACGTCTCGCCACCAGGTGATCGCCGGACGCCCGGTGGTTAATAAGAACCCGGATTACTTTAATGCCATATCATATCTCTGGCGGAATTAATAGATACGCACCTTCCGTGCAACGCTTCAGCAAGTGGCCGCCGAGGCACGGACAGTGGTCAGTTTTGTATGCGCCGTAGCCCATTGGCAAGCGGCAGAAATGGAGACAGTTCGGATCATGGATTCAGAGCACAACTCTCTGGAGAGTCTGAATATGTCAGAGATTACCTCCACTTAGTTGTTCACTTAGCGTTTTATTGGAGGTAGTGGACAGACTGGTGCCACGGAGTTTGCTGCCCATTTACTGGATAGTTCGCTTTAATACGACATGGCATACAGCAACGGCGCAGCCATGATCAGCAAACGGAACCGAGCAAGCAGAAGCATACCAAACATGTCTGCTCATTGGCTCTCGTCGAGTGAACCGGTCAGCCTTATGGGGCTTTTATCGGATTGCGTATAGATCCAATTGTTTCTTTTTTCGGGGGAGGTTTTTTTTTTTTTTTTTTTTTTTTAGGCAATTGCATCATCCCAGAGATGGGGGTTCTGGGAGTGTAATCGCCAGTCTCGATCGCACCACTTCCCATTCGTATAACAGATTTAATTTATTCCGACGCCAGGAAAGTTTGCGCCAAAGTTGGCTGGGCGTCGCTCTGCTCGTTTCAACGTAGCTAGGATGAGTACCCATGCATGCAGCAAATACCTGCATGGACAAAACACTTGGAAAGATGTTTCTGTCTTAACGAACGTACAGACTCCGGATTATTGGATGAGTGAACTTCCGCGGACAATGCGTAAAAATAACCAACAACTTGAAAGGAAAACAGCAACAAAATGCGGCGCATATGTCCATGGATTTACAGATATATACGGTGCATGCACGTACTGTATATAGTGTGAACTACGAGCTTTTAATATACGATAATAAATTTTCATAATTTCAAATAGTGAAATTGGACTTTTTTGTCCACCCGCAATTTTACGTTTTTATTCAATTTTACTCAATAATTGTACGATTATAAAATTGTAATTTTTAACGTAACATTCCCGCTGTTTCTGATAATGTGATTTCCATATAGTATTTATTTACGAGATAGAAATTATTGATCCGTGATATCAAAAACAGCGTGAATGTCCGGTTATGGGCGATGGTAGTACAAATACCGTTATGGCTTAGTATAAAGATGACCAGGGTAATTTTTAAAAGTAAATATATAGCACAACCAATATGAGAGTAAAAAAGAATTAACAAAAATGCTCCAGAAAAGAATCGATATCCTATGACTATCAATTCTATGATGAATCCAAATTATAATAAGAAATGATATCTGGTAACACCGCAATCAGTCCGTCTATGATCGACCCTTATCACATTCAATGGTAAAACTTAACAAATAATATGAGCACATTTAGTAAAAATGGTGATACATTGTATTTCATTACGATGTACGTACATGCATTTTAAGGACATTTAAACTGGTGTTTTCCTTTAGACATTTGCTATACCAAAAATGGATTAGCAATCATTGCACTTTCATCGTCAATTGGCAAATTACTTAAAGATGGATATCATTTTAAAATTGCACATACAGTACAATAAAATGGTAAGAAACCCACTACGCAAGCATTGAAATGCGAGTAAGAAAGTGCTAAGTATTGTTAAATTAAGTGACAAAAGTGTATGTACCGGTCTAATGTACATTGTACATGTATATCCGTCAAAACTTGCAGGATATATGTTCAGTGGGTGAGACTTTTGCATGCGAAATTCCAGTTGTCAATAACTCATTATCATCATATGCAGAGTAACAACAAGAATTCGATCCAGGAAAAAACCAAGCTGGCATATATGAGTTCAAATTAACTTCTTAACATGCGCTTGATAAATTTCTACGGAGAGTGTCCAAAAATGAAAATCAAAGGACTGTAAGCATATTTTCCATCGCATTGTCCATCATTGCAACAAAACAACAACCATAAAAGACACGATAACCCAGGGACCATTTGTAGAATATACTTTCTTAAGATCCTCCAAGTCCATTCATAGCTATAGGCACCATCGCATGCAGCATCGAAAAATCTTGACGATTATCAAATGTCTTTTCTATTGAAGTAGAAGTAGTTAAATAAAAGTTCGCTCCCCAAAACCGACTTCGCTAGCCAGAAACAATAAAAACGCAGTAAGGTTTATGTCACTCTCAATCGAGCAGGATTAAGAGTCAATGACACTCCCATAGCACGACTGATAAGTATGTCAATTTGTTTTATGTTACGCGGCGCTGTTATTTCATCTTTCCCGATGTTAATGCCATATCTAATGGGTCTCATCAAACAGGCATTATATAGCTTCGGAAGAGTGGGATGTTATCGTCTGAACATGATCAAATAATAAGTCTGATTTCATAACCCTAGGCCGATGTTATGTCATATAAGCTCGAGATGGCCATTAAGATGTCTGGCATTCCACAACAGGGATTTTCTTGTCCAGTTTGTGGCGACGAGGCGACAAAAACGCTTGTACCAGCTAGAGATTGTGTGGCAGATTGCTCAACAGTTCCGATAGCAATGCCAACTATCGCCAGATTCCAAATCCCAAAATCAAAGACAGAAATCACGGAACCGGAAACAATGCACTTGGACATAACTTCCATGTCATGAGCTGTGCCAATGGCATTTAATCCCATGGCAATCTTGGAGCAAATGCTTCTGTCGTGTCAGAAATACCACGCAACTATTTCTAATGGCTAGTGTTAAAAGCTGAAAAGCTTCATGCTTAAAAATGCATGAGGTATTGCAGTGAATCCTCATTAATAAAAAAAACTCGTTTTATGCGAATTTCTGATATTACGAACTCATTTTCAGTGCCCCGTCGTTGAATGTTGATTTCTTAGTTCAATACAAATTCCGAATTTGGATATTAAAATTTTTCGGACAAAAAGGAATGAATGTTCGAGTTACCAAGCATTAATTCGCAGTTACATTAAAATGAACATTAGACAATTAGAACTCGCTTTATACGAATTTCTGATAGTACGAAATCATTTTCAGTTCCCGACCTCGAGTATGAACGAATAATGTAAATGTAAATTTAATTTTCAACTTCCCTGACTTTTCCAGGTTTTAGAAAAATTCCCTGACAAATGACAATGTCAAAAATTTGCATATTTTTCAAAATCGACACAGGAAAATATTTTGCAAAATTTACTAATGACAATTTTAAAAATTTGCATAGAAAAATTAAAAAAAAGTGCTATTTTGTATTCGGAAAATGTTCAAACATTGTACTCGGAAAACGTGGAAAATTTTGTAAATTTGTACTCGAAAAACGTAGAGAATTTTGCAAATTTGACCTCGGAAAACGGGAAATTTTTCCAATTTTGTCCTAGGTAAACGTGGGAAATTTTGCAAATTTGTAGTCGGAAAACGTGGAGAATTTTGCAAATTTGTCTTCGGAAAACGGGAAATTTTTCTAATTTTGTCCTCGGAAAACGTGGGAAATTTTGCAAATTTCTACACGGAAAATGGGCTCTGAGTTAATCATGTATAAGCCTTAATTTTGGATCGCAACAACATAACTACGTTGAATTTCACTGAATTATTCAAAATAAGCCAAGTTCCCTGACCTTTCCAGGTTTTCCAGGTCTGGGGGTACCCAGATGAATTTTCGAGTTGAAACAAACATAGACATTATGAAAAAAAAAGGTAAGTTATAACTTTGAATTCCCCGATAAAAGTTGCTCTCATTCATATACTAATTGTGGTAGGACTTCGATGAAACTTTACGTCTTATTGTTTGATGTCATGTTTTGTTTGATTTCTGGTAATACTGTACAGTTTATAAACGAACAACTTTTAACGTCCCTTGAGATTCATCTTAAATACATGCGTAGGTTCGACTGCAGGTATATACTAGCAATAAATGCTCTAAAGGAGGAAATGTTATACCATTACGCACAATTATTAAATACAGTTGAACCTACGATTTGGGGTTTCCAAATTATCAACGTACATGTACTAATCTGAATATTCATTAGTGGAAACAGGATGTCCTGCATTAATTTATGTTCAGCTGCTATTCAAAGGCGTATAAGGTAGTTCTCAAGCAAAAAATCTAGCAAGTGAAAACTTATTTGAGATAAAAAAAAGGAAAGATCCTACTGCCCTAAATATGAATGTGGGGCAAAGAAAATCCAAGGATAATGACAACAGAAAAACTTATTTCAATTTTTTTCCCCGCACTTCTGATTATTTTCCATAAATCTAAAATGGAATAAAACTGTCTCGATGCCATTATCCCCGCATCCTTCATGCAGTTATAAAAAAATTCCCAAGAAACATGTTTAAAAATGCAACGATAACCTTATAACGAGGATCTGATAATGCGAAATTTGCACTTTCCAATGTTTTAAAAACTGCAAAAGGGGATAACTCTGAATACTAACATTAGTCAAGAAAATTGTAACTTTCCAATGTTTTAAAAACTGCAAAAGAGGACGGCTCTGAATCCTAACATTAGTCAAGAAAATTGTAATGTGCTCTTGACTATCATCTCTACGAAAAGCATTTCTGTGGACAACTCAACGAAAAATGCAGCGAGAACATCAATTAGCAATCAACATGGCAGTTAAACAGAGTTGTTGATATTTGCTACACCTCTGACTGTCGATCAAACATGAAGAAAACGCTATATATATACATGTAGAGACATACAGTACATGTATGAGTGACTGTGCCATAAATAAGACGACAGTAGAATGTCTAGTGGCAACTTTCTCTGTTTTGATGGTTGCTATAACGATCATCCTTCCCATCATTACTTTCCGATGACCGCGGGTATTGCATAACTGCAAACGCAGACAAGTCTGCGCGACGTGCCATGGCCAAGAGCGAAGAAAATTACCATTTTACATAAGATAATCAGTTTAATGAGCAACGAAGTGAACCTGCATGAGCTGAGTAAGAAACATGCAGTTCTGACATTTTGTAAACTGCAAAACATGCAACCAGCCACCGCCTCCGCAGACGGTGCATGCATGCATGCATATTGTGTTGTCTTGCAGGAAAGTGGTATTTGACCAACGGCTATATCGCAGACCTTGGTGGTTCTCATTTTTCATTTTTGCAAAATTTGAAGTTCAACACGTTTACTATCGCATGCCAACAGAAGATGGAGAAAGTGAAAAAAAAAACGCAAATTGAAGGACGATGAGCTGTCTGCGCGCAAATCGCCGATCTGGAAATATCCAATACTACCCGCTTTAGACGGAATTAAGTTGCAAAAAAGGCATCGAAATACAGACATTATCATTTTCAAACTCGAGGAAATAGCTCTCGACTGAGTCAATTCATCGGGAATCAGTAAAAAAGTTGTCGAAAAAATTACGGGTTTTGAGGATTTATATGCAATATTATCTCACGTATATTAAAGATCTTCCTGAAAATTGCATGCCTTGGAATAAATCGGAATAAATTGCGACGGAGCGCTAACGTAAAGTTTTGCGAAAAATACTTAGACATTTTTAAAACTTTCGACAAAATTTATCGATGCTTTTTTCTTCTCCTCAAGGCACACTGCAGTTTTTATTAGTTCGCATTCTGAAATACAGAAGTTAAACACGTCCGTTTGAAGTTATCTTGTTTTACAATAAAAGGCTGAATAGCCAAAACCATTTCAGTTTTTAGTTTCCCGTATATAAAAATAACACCTGAAATGTGATTTTTATAAATGTTGATCAATGCTTAGCTTTTTTAAATCAATAAGAATACACTTCAAATTATAAGATGTGCAAATCTATACGAAATATTCCACATTATCACATTAATGTTATAAAAGCGTTCATTTTTTAAGCATTTTTAAATCGTTGCTAATTATTTTTAAACGTGGGAAAAGCTAAATGATATAATGCAGCATTCAATCAGGTTTTTTTTTTTTCGTAAAAATCTTCAGAAAATTTCATTCCCGATAAACAATACATATTTTTAATAAAAAATATAACTATATTTAATTTTGTAAAAACTCGGAATTTATGTACAGTGTAAGTACGTGTACTTGCATAAATACAGTATATCCAACGATGCATTAAAAGAATATAGCAATGCAGTATTGATATTATATTCTTAAAAAGGTTATCCCCAGAAATTTCATTTTAAATTTCCCTAACTTTTCCAGGTTTTTAAAAAAAATTCCCTGAATAATCAGAATGTCAAAAATTGACATATTTCGCAAAATTTAATAAATGGAATTTTTGAAAATTAACATAGAAAAGTTTTAAAAATTAAAAAAAAAAAATTGCATGAAAAAAGTTTGAAAATCTGTACTCGGAAAACGTAGGAAGTTTTGCAATTTTGCCCTCGGAATACGTTTAAAACTTGCAAATTTGTTCTCCGAAAGCGTGGACAATTTTGCAAATTTGTCCTCGGAAATCGTGCAATTTTGTCATCGGAAAACGTGGTAAATTTCGAAATTTGTACTCGGAAAACGGGGAAAACTTTGCAAATTTGTATTTGGGAAAAAATGGATAATTTTCAAATTTGTACCCTGAAAACGTGGATAATTATTTCAAATTTGTACTCGGTAAATGGGCCCTGAGCTATAACCATGTATAGAAGCTAGCATTAATTTTGGATCGCAACAACATGACTACGTTGAATTATCCTGACTTTTTCAAAATAATTAAGGCAAAGCCATTCTTCCCTGACTTCTTCCTGACTTTTCCAGACATTTTTAAGTTCCCTGACTTTTTTCAAGTTTTCCATGCAGGTTTTCCAGATCTGGGGTCTACCCTGATACAGTATTTGCGATGCACTGTAGCTCGAATATTCCATTGTATATTTGGAAATATATTTTAAAGCTCCAATAATCATTTAATAAGCATATTTAAATGCATTTTTCAATGCATTCCTAAGAATACCCTCGTGTGTATTTTAGTGGTAGGGGGATGGCGACAAAGGTACTCCAAGTCGCGTAGGTTTTCTTATCGGTATACACAACGAATTGGCCAATTCCCCAATCATTGATGAAATTCAAAACTTCACGTGGTGAAGTTGGCCAGACTAACCCAAACACCGTCGGATTGCTCGGCGATTACGTGCGTTATTTATCGATTTTAACATAAATCACCTTTTCTGGTAGGTGTCATTTCTTCATTTTTCCCCACCACTCTCGACCTTGACAGCAATGACTAATTCTTCGGATTTCATTGGTTTCCATTTTTACTTTTGGACGGCCCCCCCAAACAAAAACCATTTTTATAACCGCATTGGTTTTAATTGCATGGCTGGTTATGGAGTTGATTCGCAGTAACCTTGACTGCGCACTCGCAGATAACCCTTCACACCCTTCTCACGACTTTCGGGAATTCTTGGGAGCCTTTTATCAAACAAAGGGAAAAACGGGCAATAATTATTTGGATCATTTGTAGTAAATCATGTTAGCGCATCAATCAATTCACCTTTAGGCCTGAATTCGACCTGTTTTTATACCACCTGGTTAAACTAGTAAAAGGCGAATTACGGATCCCCGCCACGCAATTCTGGTTTATACCTCCATCCTTCCACCATGTTTTTCAGCTTATTCATTGTGTTTTTAACCCGAAATTATGATTACAATTCGCAAAAAAAAGTATTACAATGTTTCTTTTCAGTCACTAACGACTATTATAGGGTGGACACGTATAATTTACAAGGTAATAAAAATGCAGATGGTTTAGCCTCAGATCAACGAGGCATTTTTTTGCGATACACTCGTCAATTGATCGAGGTAAACTTTTGATTGGCACGCTTTTTTTTTGCGGAATATTACATGTATTAAACATGCTGGACGAAACACGTGGGGAAAAATGACATTTTCAAAGATATGGGTGGTAATACCTACAATTAAGCGCGCGAGTGCATTGCTTTCCCTTGCATCACTATATCATATTTAGTTTCATTTAGGTTTTCATTTTTTTTTTAAACATTTTTCAAGGATATAAAGCTGAGTGATTTTATGTGAAAAGTGTATGTTACCCAGATTGATGACATTAACGTCCATATTATTTTAAGGTGACGTCGAAGTGGTGAATTTAGGACAAAATCTTTCATAAAACATGCCACGTCTATCGACTTTTAAACGCGCCTGCAGTTGTTTGAAAGTAACAAATAAATTGAAAAGTGATTTCGAGATTCATGTTTTCTCTATGGGATGCGCAATACGAGCGAACGTAATGTTGAAACGAGACATGATGCCGATGCCCGATTGCCATGCTCGGCCTATAGGAACCATATTAAACTACCAACATTGAAAAGAAATACATTTGAAAATATGTACGGATTAATTTAAACACGTGTAATGCATTAAAAATACATTTTGGGTTACTAAAATGAATTTTAAAGTTCATTTTCAAAATGGGTACGTTCTCGTTTTTACATTCACGTTAATGAATTTCAAAATAAATTATCGCCAATGCATTTCAACATGTATTTTAAAATGCATTTTAATAAAGCAAAATTTAACTTGAAATGCAATACACGTGTTCCAATCCATACATACGTTCAAATGTATTTTTGAAATGCATTTCTTTTCAATATGGGTATATGACTTGTATAGAATGAGACAAAAGATAACATATATTTCAAAACTAATAAATATTAAAAGTATACAACGAGCATTGCCTCAGTTCAATAAATGTGTACCGAAAAGTATTTCGGAACATTTTTAAAAACAATCCCCCTTAAAAGTTACTTCAAATGTGTATTTCCGATTGGTTGATGGTTGGGGGAGGTGAACCATTTCAAAATAACAACGCCATCTAATGTCTATATTAAACAACGATGTAAGCAACTTAAAATGGCGTCATATTTGTGTTTTGTGCAAGCAACTTGAGCACCAATATCTATCAAGTTTTAGTGCTACTAAATCAAAATGACTGGGTTTAACCGAAAAATACCGGGTTTGGTGGAGATCAACCCACGAAGGTATTTGCAATAGGCTGCAGTACCGAGAAAACGAAACCCGATCAGGGCAGCAACAGAAGTTACTCGACCAAATATAGAGCGGGATTTTTTATTACAAAACTTCCAGTAACTAGACAATTTACATTTTGATAATCTCAAGGTGCTAGTAATTAGATTTCTTCGAATAAGCATCGTTTGTTACAAGTGAACAGGAAGGACTAAAGACGCGCCAAAAATATCGAAAAACAGCTGGTGAACGTGTCTCAATACACGACCTAAACATAGGCATTTTCAACCTTAAAACTAAGCACCCTCATAAACACTGCACATGTATATTTAGGTGAATAATCCTAATATATTGTAAAGTGAAGATTTCGGAAAATATGCCACACACATTTTGGTTGCCAACCAAAACATGCACCAATTCACGCATATGGGCATTTACATCCTACATGACGTTGGTTGCTATAGTTGATCTACATTACAGTATACATGTAAATCGAGATCTCACCATTTTTTAAACATTTTCCCATCTATTTTAACATTTTCTTGAAATTTTCAACAGCGTACTTTCATGACGCACAAACATTTCATTCCGGAATAATTCACTGCACTATCATTGCGGATTATAACGTTTAAGCAAAACGGAAACTTCACAGGGTGTCAGAATGTTTGCCAAATATGCCACATATGGCCACCTACATGGCCAGATCAAAGCTCGTCCATATATGGTCTCTGTAAATTCAGTGTACTTTTAACAAACAGTTTAATACCACATCGTATCCACTGAATAACCAATGCATAAAAAATAAAACTTATGGACATTTTAATATTTTGCGAATGCTGCATTTCACAAAAACCAGCAATACCTTTTTCTAGAAAATCCATACTCGATATCATGTTATGATATAACGAATTTAATTTGTGTCCACGATGCAGGATAAACTTTTTAAGCAACTTTAAACCAGAAACTAAATGCAGTGTTTGAGCAGAAGATACAGTGAGTACTTCATGCCCAATTAAGGTTGAAAATGAATGCATCAGTTTGTAGAGTGCAAAATGGACAATTGTGCCTATTCTGAGGCTAGGATTTCCGTTACTTTAACCGTTGTTCAGGAGAACAAGAAGCACACCACGCAAGCTCAAATGCAAACTCCACCAGAAAGATAGAAATCTCAGCTCTAAACAAATCATTACTTTTGTTTATGTCCTATAATTTATTGTCATGATACGCAGACAATGTCGATCATAAACTGAAGCAATTAAAAGCATGAAATCCGAGTTATGTTTGTTCGCGACATATCAAGATGCATTTTTAATGCATTTGGCGACCATCGATAAGCTATTAAATTAATTTATACACGACCATGATTTTACTTGGAATTTAAAGCTAGTGCTTACTTACGGTGTTTTATATATCCACCTCGTAAAAGTAGTGCAAAAAAAACAACAAAAAACTAACGCATTGCCTTGAAGTAACCCTTAGCCAATCTGAAAAAGAGTGCACCCGAGCAAGGATTACTGCTTAAGTGTCTGCGCTAAAATCAACAATCTTTAGTGTTTATTTACCAATTGCCTGCCAACTCGGTCACATTTTATGCCTGTGCCTTATCCAATAGCTTTAGGATACATCCAAACTTTGGGAAGGACTTTTCCAATGTCAAAAATTGACGCAGTTATGCCATGGCAACCCCTGGTTCTCACAATCGGGATGTATTGGCATACTTGCAAATTGTTGGATACAAAAGTTCCACTTTGTTTGACCATATATACTATTCCCTACTATAATTAATAATTAAATATTAATTATACTATCCCCTACTATAATTAATAATATTAATATAATAGTAATTACTACCTGACAATTGACACAATAATCCCATAAGTTACCAATAGCAACTAATATACATGTAGATGTAGTTAAACTCGAAAATTCCATCTTTTATGGTGCAAAACAAAAACAGTACACCGTGTTTCAAATATGATCAAAACCAGAAATTCCGTTTAGTATACATGTATTTCTGGTTTTGATCATGCTTGAAACAAAGCGTACTTTTTTTAGTTTTACACCAGAAACGATGGAATATTCCAGTACAAATATTAAATAGCTCGTTTACAATGTTTTACAATAATTTTATAGAATTTAGGTTTAATTTACATTTTATAGTCTTTTATTAGACTTAACTAGCATGTCGATGTGACTGGTCACTCGATGGCAAAGAATAATAATGAAATTTCAAAACCATTATTCACAAGAACTGAATTGCTATTGAATTAATAAACAAATGTTAAAACAGTTATTTATACACGCTAAAAATCGGCCAAATTAAATTAAAAAATATGAATAATATGCATTTCGATGTTTAAGTCCAGCGGCCTCAAGTTTTCTAATCTGAGATTGGCACAATAATACAGCCATATCTCAAATTTTAAAGATTTTTTTAAATTCTCCAATGCTACCCACTTCCCTCCAATAAAATCTAGCTTTTCAACAAAACAAAAAAATCATAAAAAGTTTAAAAAATTTTTTTTTTTCAATAAAGCGTTCATTATTGAAAACACCCTAAATTTTCCAACAGATATTGTTTCCCCCAAAGTAAAACAAATTGCTAAGGGCCTGCAAATTGCGTCATTTGCTTAGGAGAAATAAAAAAACTACCAAACAAGCTTGGTTTTCTGCATCATTTAGTAAAAAATGGATTTTACGTATAAATTATTAGTCATAGTCAATATCGACGTGATGCACGAACATATTGGTCCAAACATGGGGTCCCCATTTAAGTTATCTTAAACTTCTAGAAACATGACTTGATCATAAGCTGCACATCCAATACAAATTATACAGGCAGTGTATACAAAGTACATGTATAATGTATCAAACCCAGTGAGATGATTGAAGCACTTTCAGGCAGATAACCTTCGAGGATACAATTTTTCTGTAAAATCAGACAAGGTGTCGTCTACTTCACGAAATAAAAAGTTTTTAAAAATATGAATTTGCAAAATGAGACATGAGAAGTTGTCTGACTCGTCTCGCAACATGAATCACGCGGGATATAACTTTGGTGTTTAATCTCGTACCTGCCATAATTATGTGCGTGGTCTTTTTATTTAGAATCTGGGAAACTTGTCTGAATAGCCTATAAATAACAGACCACATAATTATTTGCATACGATCCCATGCAAATGACCCCCATCTTCTTATCATCACACAAAGAAAGTTTAGAAGTGGGCGGATTCAAGAAAATTGAATTAGATAATAGGATGGGCGCCGCTTACGTCCAAAATGCGCCGACCGAAAAGCGCTCTGGTTTGCGAAATTACCCAATCTTAGTATACTGTATGTCTTCACCTTTTTTTGGGAAATATACAGAAACTGACCAAAACGTCAACAACATAAAAATCTGACAGATTTTCGGCTTGAAAAGTTGCTAAGTATGGGTAACATCATGCCAAAATTGCATTATGTTAGAGACGTCCTATTAAATAAAGCAATATTCACTGTTAGGTATTAATTTTCTTTTCTAAATACAATTTAGAAACTGCTTTAAAATAGTTCTTGTAATTTTTAATAAATGAAATCTAGAACGCAATGGACAGCCAACGTATCGTCGTAATAGCATGCTGTTATTCTTGTCATCAATGTCTCAATTTTGAAAAAAACTGGAGTGGAATAGAAAGTGGAATGGTCTAGAGGGACGTGAAAATTTGTTCGTCTAAAGTTCTAAACTGTAGTTCGTATACCGGTAATCAGAAGTTAGACAAACCATCGTTTCATCGAAGTTTGGATGAAATCATACCCCACGTACAGTATATGAATGGGAAGGCGATGCAACTTTCATCGGGAAATTCCCCGTTATAACGTACATTTTTTTCATTTTGTCTAAAATTCGTTTTAACATAACATAGTGCGGATGCGTGGAAACTCAAATATTCATTCGTTTTACCTGAAAATTTGTAATATCCTAATTCGTGCTGTAGGATTTCATCCCGACTTCGCTGAAACTTTACTTCTTATTGTTAATTAAACCATGTTTTGTCTAACTTCTGATAATTAATTTCGTACTAACCGAACAAGTACGGTTTGAACGATCAGATTTTTACATCACTCACTCTTGATTCGTCTTAACGAGGTTCCACTCCAGTTTTTGATATTGCGACATTGATGACAAGAAAATCAGATGCTATTATATTAACGTAAAACGTCGTTGTGGGTTCACTGTATATTTCTTGAAAAATTAAAAAAAAAAAAAAAAAACATGTAGATTAATGCTCGACAAACAGAATTTGGACACTATGTAATATAACCAAGTCGGCAACAATCATACATTACTAGGGTGTTTCCCTTAAAACGTTACAAAACTTAGATAAGACGTATAAACTTTGAAGGACACGAATTTTTAACGCTCCTATAAAAACGATGATACTTAAAACCCAAAAACCTCGCATTTGCATAATTTTATTATGCATGCATGCAAAAATGCACTTTTATCCAGCATCATCTAGAGGACAGACAACCCACAGATCTGCGACTAAAGACTCACAATAGCGCTGCAAGTAAACAAAATTTGCATAATCTAGCATTGGCCAATACACTGATGCAGCACATCAAACTTGTTTTGAATTTTAAAAAAATTGAAAATACCGAAATAACGCTATTATACTGCTTCGGCTATCTTAGATGGCTTTGGCGTGTCCATTTCAAACAAGATTTGCAATTCAAATGAAAGGCTACATTGATGAAAGTGTTAACTGCAGGTTCAAAGCACAAGTTACGATAAATATGCAACCTCAACACTTAGTTTGACCCTCAAGTTCCTCAACGCCATCCGTGGACATACACAGTAAGCGTTACGGAAAGGGTTACAGTGCTACATAAAATTAACTTTTGCAACAAGTCGATGTGATGTATGTTGCTATTTCATTCTATAACATGATTTGGAAACATTTTCCTACTTTAAACATTAACAACGCGCAGCATGCCAGTTGAATGTCAAATAATTTCAGTGTCCTGCAAAGTACATTAAGTACAAAACAAACATAATCATGCGATTCGCAAGTAAATTACAAGTTTTAACAAGTGTGATTATTTTCCCAAGGGATATTGGAAAGTTCGGAATGGTCAAGAGAGAACCCCCATGAAATAAATCAAAAGTTCAATCGCCAGACTAATCTCTTTACCACTACAAGGAAGCCCTTGTCCATGTGACCTCTACCGCTCAATGGGCCTCGCACCGTCTGAGGTACAATCTGCCTATGGATAAATGCTGGATAAGTGGCAGAAAAACAAATTATTTAAGTAATAACTTTAAATTGTACAAACACCCAATTGTCAAATTACATAAATTATATACCTTTAAGAGATTTAAATTTGTGGCGTTTGGTAGGTTTTTTTTTCTAGATACACGTAATTGTTGCAGTGAAACTGCCACTTTCACAGAGTATAATGTAGACTGTGCTAAGAGTCGCCCTGTAATTACCATATTTTCTTAAGAAATGCCAAATATTTCAGGTGCACGTTATTCCCACGGTTAATATTTATGCTAAGATATACCAAAGTGCGCAACTGCTTAACTACTAAGCCATGTTGTTTAAACCGTGTAAGATCTCTTAAGTCAAACACAAGTTATTGGTCATAATAAAATCAGTATACTGATGATGCCTTTATCAGTAAAACAAAAATTTAATTGGTTGTTTAGTATTCTCCGTTTTTTAATCTGTAGACAAAGTTGTCCAAATTTGTGAAGTAAAAAATTATTGGCAAGCATTCATGACTTTGTATTGTTAATTTTAAAATTTTTGTTAAAAAAAAATTCTATTTTGTAAAACTTAAAATTAACTGTGATTTAAACTATAACCTGGAAACATGTATGTTCCATTGCAATTTACGAAAATTAACAACATTAATTTTAAAAAGCATAAATCCGTACAACGTTTTTTCTTCAAACTGTTTCAGTTAGGAGAAAAACAAAATCTGCCAATTAATGATTCAAAGTTCTTAGCTTTCTTAAATATTGAATGTTTTGCAATCGGTCATGAAAGTTAAAATGAAACTTGACTACTGTATAAGAGTTCAACTATATACACGTACTTCAACAAACCCTTTCCACGAGTTTTTTTTAGAAAACTTCAGACAAAAAAAAAACGTTCAGCAATATTTATCGACCATTTTTTGAAATTCGGAAGGAAATAAAGCATCCATTGAAACATTGTTTTCGGAGGCTACGTCCTTCGCGTCACAGGTGGTCAAACACTCGAACTAAGTACACATACTGAACACGTTTGTCCGGGCTCAATTCACCTGCATTTCAAATAACAGAGTTGATGTGGTCGTGATGGTCAGTGGCAAAAACGTGGCTAGACATTCACTTAAGAATCTTATCTGATATAGCAAACAATAATAAGAGATGGCAGTGAATCGATGAGCTTATTATTGACGGATTGAAAAGGATTGAAAACACCTTCAAGTGGCTTTTCTTGGCATTTAAATGTTGAAGGCCTCGCTGATGGCCACATTTTTCAATGGAAGGAATCAATGGGATGATTTTGAAAACTTTCCTCTTATCGAGTATAACTCGCACCACAAGGATGGCTGCAAGCCAGAAGTCGATGATGTTTCAAACTGAATAACAATTTTTTTAGACGACTACTAACTTGAAAAGTTCCGTTATTGAAATTCTGGTAATCCAGCATATCATCACAGCGATGACTGCATATTCTCGAGCTAAATATTTCGAAGGTAAATCATGGAGACAAATGCAAGACTACACAAAATTGTTCTGAAAATTTAAGATCGGATTTTGGATGATCAATTTTATCATGGTATACTTCATCTTTTATCATCAAGTGGTTGGAATTAAACTAACAATTAAACGTCGTAAAACGCCACAACCATGCATTTTTTTTGTTTATTTACAAAACGCAACGTTTCGACGCAACATACGTCTTCATCAGGTGTCTATTAATAAGGCCAAAATAATGAAATTAATAATACAAATTTACCCCTGGCAGTATGATATTACACATACAGTACTCCCAAAACAAAGCATGCAGCAATACAGAAAGTTTAAAAAGAAAAATCAAATAAAAAAAAGCAAATAGCAATACTTGTCAACACCAACCAGAAGTTTATCAAAATGTTAAAATATTGGAGTAGGAGTTAGCAGTAGCTCGGCCAAAATTTCACCAAACCTTAACTAGTGTTGAACCTTAGTTGTTAAACCTTAAATTAGTCAAAAAATGGCTACACCATTTAACGGCGTGATCATATTACACTTACGCATTTGGAAGGAATAAACTTGGGAATTAAAAAATAAGTGTATCAATATTTCCGAAATTAATTCCATAATATACACTTGTAGAATATATGACTGAAATGAAGGCGTGAATTACGCGCGAATTTTGAAAATACTTTTGCTTTAATTTATATTTTCGTGATTACATCTAATTCCAGGCCTGTGTAGATCAAAGCCACAGACCATATGTTGAAAACCATAATGCTAGAGCAAAGGATAAAAGAAAACTTGAACAAGAAATCGTCAAACTAAACTGAAAACAAAAGTTTTGAGTAGAAAAGTATGAAAACTATACTGGCATAAAATCGAGACTCGTCGATTGTGTTCCAGATCCCGAAAGGAAACCTGGGCTTACAGGTCTAGACGGAGACAGAATGACCTGTTTTAACCCTTTCTGTCCGAGCCAATGTTTGCTCACTCGTATCTATATGGGCAGCTTTTGTGAAAGATTGCGACAAGAGTAGGCTTAAATCACTGCACTAAAACCCGAACACAGAAATAAAAACACAAGATAAAAGCTTCACGCCTAGATGCAGTCAGAGACAGTGAATAACCCCCTCTTTGTCAGCCAACAATCCAACTTTTCAAAACTTTTCCCATACAATTAATTTCGTATTGCCTATCACTGAACCCTGCAGCAGTTCTATGGACTGCTGCAGTGATAAACGGTCCAAGAATTTAATATTGGAAAGAAAATACTCTAATATTAACAAGAAATTGTCCAAGAAACCTTTACAATAAACAATATTTAAAGTTAAACTACGGAGAAATATTCACGTTAATCGCAAAAAATTATCTTTAATCTGTTTAGAAGAGTGGTATGATCATCAAATATTTTTCAGAAAACAAGAAAGTCTTAATTTATATCGTATTATTTTTTTTAAAAAATGTACAGTCGCTGTCAATTCTTGAGATAATATCATCACCATCAACCATAGGTGCATACTTATTTTCATAATGCAAAGTAGAACTTATGAAAACAAGAATTCGAGATGCCAGAATGGTTTTATCATTTTTTTTCCTGAATTTTCATATCAATTCGTCTTATTTTAAAACTAGAAAACAACGGAAATTATCATCAGGATAATCCCATTCATGCTTTTTTGCAACTTTCTTAAAATTAACGGAAATAAACATTGGGATATTCCCACTTCTTTCACCCATACTAATGGATAAAAAAAATTCCAATGCAATTTCTTCGTAATTATAAATCATGATCAATTGTTTACGATTGCAAGTGCTTATAACAATTCGCAACGGGATCGGAAGCATGAATTGCGAGGTAATTTGCATCTTATATTCGGAAGTGAAACTGGCAAAACCTTGACCACAATGACCTCAGCTAAGTAAACAGCAACCTGCATGGGTTTTAGCATTTCTTGTTTCTATGATTTCAACCCATTTCATGCAAGGAGGGCCTTGAAAATGCCATTAAGATCATGAGGGGGGTTTGAGGTCATCCCAGAGGGGTTTCGTCTGCTCCCAATCGGAGTTGTCTGGGTCAAGCGTGTCTAAGACGAAAATCAACTATGGCAAAAATATGAAAAACACTAAAGTTTCACAGGTATAGCATAATCACGTCATTGGGAATCTTTAAAAAATTTTATGAGCACAAATGAATAATAATCTATCATTCGACTAAAAATAAAGGTGACTATATACTGCATTTGGAATAATTTATCCTTTAAGCTGTATTTTTTAGTAATTTAGTGGATTTCGATCCTTGAAGATACTGACAAATTGGAATAGTGCTGACTACATAATTCAATTTTTTTTTAATTTGCTCACTCAGGTTTGATAACTGCAAATTTATTACATTCCCTTCTGGTGGATTTTCCATCTCAATTAATATAATCCTTAGTGGAGATGTACGAGAAATTACATTATTTTGTCATGAATATACTGTACCTTTGAAATCGTACGGTAGATTTGATTTCCAATATAATGCAGACAAACAATGATTATACGATTATAACTATTTCATTTTTACGGATAAATTATAATCTAATACCCAAAATTACATCCTTGCAACTATTATGACTTCCTAGTTATCATACATGTATGTGAATTATTCCATTTAAGATATACTCACTAAATTGTGTAATTATAAGAGATGAACCAGTCTCTTAGACTATTTTATATATGTTCCCCCTTACCACATGGCACTATTTGTGCTGACTGTAGGGTATTGATTAGAATAGAATAGAGATAATCATCATCGTGCCTTATTTTTCTAACTTTTTTTTTCTTCATTAGTTTATATTTCAGGCGATAAACTTGAACATACATTCGCATAAATTTAAGGTTTTTGCACAAAGAGGCGTGCACGCACGCACTTTCAGTTCCTGAGGTCGAACTTTACTGATTGTTCATGGATGCAAATCTAGTCGGCCATCTTGAATCTTGAATTAGAGCCTTTTTTTAACAACTCGTCAAAGGCTTGGATATACAGTACTGTATCACATAGCTTGCCAAGTTTCAAAAATCCTTTTTTATGACAGCGTGTTTCAGTCTGCGCTCAAATCCATAAAATGTTTTTTGGATGTATTTACTCCACTGTGGTAGCTTTGATAAACAAGTTTTATGTAAGAAAGCCAGACGCGCCTCTGCAAAATGTCTGCTGAATTACGACGTATTTACAAACGTAAATTCGAGCATATGATTCGAGTGTACGTAGGCCTAACAGCATGAGAACTTATTTTGGCAACACCGCACGAAACTTTCAAAACTAAAAAAAAATTGGTAAAGGGATGCAACCTCGAGCTATATGGCGTCACCAATTGACGCCATTTTGTTCAAAATCTACAGTAGATTGAATTAATAACACAGACTGCGACAGGCTCGATATAATGTTAATTCGATATGGAAACAAATACTGCACATGGACGTACCCATTATAGTCAAAAATTCTAATGAACCCACTACTTTATCAGTAAACTTCGGAAATAATTCAAATGTGTTTTCATTTCATTTTGAATTATATTTACATGTACTCGAATTTCAATGTATACTAAATAAAAAGTATTTTGCTACGCAAATGAAATGGGCAATAATACTGTTTACGAGCAATAACGATGCAATAAAACAATTATATTCAATGGTAAAAAATCAAGAAATTTAAATTTTCTTGCCCTCCAAGGACAACAAAATTCAAATTTGGTGAGCAATGCACATGTACTTTTTTGCTTTCATAAAAGAAGTTGGTATATAAATGCAATTCCAAAATAGCGCTCCAATGCAGTGCACGTTCCATGGTAATTGTTTTCATACGTTTAACTACTTTTGCAAAAGAATTCAACATGGGAAAAAATTTATTATTTTTTTGGATAAACCCCGGTGAGACGTTGGTAATGAAATACAGATTTGCATATGTTTTTACCGTTGCAGCTTGAAATATCATCGTTACATGTTTTTTTAAGAAAAGTTCTCAGTGCTACCATCAATAATAGGTGATTGAAAAATTATTCAAAATACCGATGGAACCAGAGATAAACATGCGATTGGGTATGCATGAGGAAGGTAGTTTTTTTTCATACAAGAATTCTGGTTTAAGTCTGGGCCATAAAAAGGTGAAGGCATCTCACCTTGTTGTGTCTAGAAGGTCAGCCATTTGCAGTGGGTGGGAATGGCTAGCAAAAAATCACCTGTTGCACTAGGAAGACGGAAGGGCAGGAAGTGCGCAACTAGGAAAAACGAGGGGGGGAAGAAGGGGGACATGCCTAGGTGTTTTGCAATTGCCTTCCTTAGTGGAATTATTTCGAAAACAAAAACAAACCGAAAAAAAATTTGGTTGAGGCAGCAACAGATTGCGGACTGTAATGGAGTACATGGTGCTAAATCTTTTATCTGTAATTTTAAAAATAGGGAAAAAGACCAGTAATAAAGTAATACTTGCGATGTGAAGCAATTTTTCTCCACAAACTAGAAATTATTTATGACAGGCCAACAGATTCTTTACATTTTAAAGTTTTTATTTAAAAAAATAAGCAAACATGGCAACGTATGGAAACATGCAAATTCCTGAAACGTCGACGCGAAACGGCGTTCCATATCACGTGTATTTTCAGGTTCAATTATTTATTGGATTACTTTTTTTAAAAAACATAAAATAAAAACGATGAAATGTAAAGATTTCTTTATCTGTTAAAACGGATGCGTTCTTCTTAGTGAAGACAAATAATTTGCACCTTAAATTATTAATTTTACTAGGCAAATTCTCGTCTTTAAGCATTACAGATACATTACATGGAATTTAAAGAAGCCGTTGCAATTATTTGATCATGTCAGTCTGATATTTCCTATTCATATTGAAACTACTGTACACTGTAGGCTGAATTCGAATCTGCGTACCATTTTGATAAGCAGATTTTGAAAAGCAACATTTTGATAGATACGTAACGAGAAAACAGGTTGCCATAATTAAGTTATAAATTCCACCATTATCTAGTTGTTAAACATGCGTACAAGTATAGTACTATAAAAACTAGCTTCATTATGCCAAAATGACTTTGCCAAATGACATACATTATATATCTTCAAACAAATATGTATATTTTTGAAAATGCGACTAAACATGGAATGGAATGGAAATGAAAATGCCAATGGAAAACAATTCCATTTCATTTTTCATATAAAATTAGTAAAAATAGAAATTTTGCGGACAATGAAACATAAGTTTAGGGCTGCCTAAAATTGTCTAAAATTCGGCAATAAATTATAAAAATTATCTATTGTCATTACGTCAGTACGAACATTGAGGTTTAACACCGAAAAATCCTTCAGAAAGAACATCAGACCACTGGTCTATTATGTCATTTATATAATTTAAACGTTCCTGATATAATAGATGAAAATCAACTCCAAAAGTCCCCTGATAATATAAATTAAAATAGTTTGGAACAAAACTGTGGTGCTACGCAAGTAACGCAATAAAACCAAAGCCTAATAAAACCACCATCTGCCATTACATTTCATTAGAAGTCTCATTTTACAACTGCCTCTGACATTTATAATTGTCAAAGAAACGCCCGACGGCATATGTTTATCAACAATTTGTGATGAAATAAATCAAGCCTATTGGGCATTAAACCATTCCTTCAAATCCTAACCGTGCTCTTTACGTGTGTGGAAGTTTTTCTTTGTCAATGAGGACTTAAATGATCCAAAATATTTACATCTTCAAAGCATGATAAACATATCAAAATTTACTCAGGGTAATAGGGGGAACTAATCAAAGCCAAAAGTGTGACATTTGACGTCTATTCTTGCGTTGAAGACATTACATTTTGCTTTTTATAAACAAAAATTTTTCTCGAAAAATTTTCCTTTTAGAAATAATCACCATATGGGAAATGGCATTTCCTTCTTAATAAGCAATTAGGAAAGAAATTTTTTACAAATTAGTCCTGAGAAATGGAACGTGCATCCTGATTATCCCGAGGGATTCATTTCGTTTGAAATAAACGACAAATTGAATGAATGTTTTGAAACAGTTCACAGCGTCCAAAAACATTTTTTAACGCGCAAACCAGTTATTTGAAAATGAAGCGATATTCCGAATTCTCATATTGGTTACATTAAATTAAGAACAACTTAAAAATAATCGCAATGCAATTTCCATTGTTTGTCCAATTGAACAAACCTCCATGAAATTATTTTAAGAATACATGAATATGGTAAGAATTCAAAATAGAAGACGAAATCCATGGTTCTGACTGGAAATTTCTGCATTATTATTTTACGAAAGTATTTCTAATGTAACCGGGTGTCACATTTCAAATGATCCTCTAAACATCTCGGAAATTAAGCACGTTACAAAAAAAGTTCTAGACAAAGTTGTTTTGAAGGGGGTCACAAGATAATGCTTTCTGTTTTAACATAGATGGCGCTACTGTATTGATAAGTCAAAATCAACACCATGTTCTTCGATGGAACCCCCTATTTGTTATCATACAGTATATTCGAATGTGAACCATTTTTTTTATAAATTAAATACTGATCTATCATAAAGGCTTTTAGAAAATAATCTTGTAACCCCCTTCAAAACAAAAATGTTGTCTTGAACTTTATTTCATGGGACACCCGGTTTTGAACTAAAGAATACCAACACCCAGGTAATTTTATTGATGATGCATCAATGTAAACCGCCCAAGAAACAGAGTTGCCCAACAACGGAGAATTGAGTTTAGGAGGCAAAGGATGGGAGCCCTATTGGCCAAACAAGACAACAAGAATTTGCTCTTTCCTTCGGTTACACAATACCTTTTTGAATATGATTGCTTTCAGGATAGGAGCAGACAATGAATCGTAAAGTTTTTATTTAAAAACATAAACTGTCTTAAGTATCCATAATCCGAGAGGTGCCGCGAAGGAGAGCAACACCTGTGTGTCCAATAAAGGAAACCGCAGACGGGGTTTAATGGTTAATCCTAAAAGAGCACCCCACAGTTAAAACATTACACGGGACCAAAAGGGTTTATGGAGCAGAAACTTTTTTATTACTGAACTAGTAAGGAGAAAGGAATAAAATTAACGTAACCTCATATCAATTTAAATTAACCCCTTCAAAAACAAAAAAAAAAAAAAAAAACCCACCGTGGTAAATGACAATACATTGACTGTTATGTTCTGGCTGAACAATACGTCTGGAATATATTGGCATTCCCACTTGGGCTAAGATAGACAGAGGTTGGATCCATAGACATTTGCTTCATGATTCATGATGGTTGTCCATTTCTGGAGAAAAAACCCATTAAAAATGACAAAACCTTGAGAATCATTGAGTATTATGTTTGTGGATGTTATGATTCATATTTTCCATTACCAGCTAATTGTTAATACATGTATATCTAAAAACAGCACCTTAGCTATTTGTTTCTTGACAATGCCATTCAACAAGGATGTAAAATGTCCTTAAATATGCACATTGTCTTACCGGTATGCATATGTAATGAGCCAAACACTACGGCTGAACTACTAGAAATTAATGCTTTCCATGACATTAGTTTTTAAATTTTGATAAATATAAAACCCATTTGCCTTTTATAAGAACTAAACTCTACAGTATTTCGAAGAAATACCTGGAGGATTTTATTTATTCAAAAAATATTTTTCTAACTTGAGTCAACTTTCCCCCAAAATCATGTAGTACATTTTTTTTAAAGCCACTGACAAAGGTTTGTTTGTTTGTGGATTTTTAACGTTGGCCTATTTCTTCTATGAGGCTAAACACCAACTGCAGGGCATGTGGCAGCGTCACCTAGCTGGGAATTTTGCCTACGAAGGGGGACTTCCACCCCCAAGAGGGATCTTTAACGTGCAGAGTGCAAATGGCTCTGCACGGGACCTCGGTTTAAACTCTCATCCGAAAGAGCTGCCAACCCATTCGACCATCGGCATAAGGTGACATAAAGGTGCAAGCATTCGTTGAAACTGCTAATTTTGCCATTTCACTTTATAATAAAATCATTTCTCAACACCACTGGCTAACTTCCAGAAAATGGTGCGATCACGATTTCTTCGAATTTAAATGCATGTATCAATACATGTACATCAGACTATATTTCACCTGGCGTTGTTCGCAATTAAAGGCCGTTTTTTTCGCATGGTAATTTGACATTCCTTACAATTCTAATAACATTTTTGGGGATGATTCACACATATGCATCGGTTATAATTAATATTTCAGCTAGGGATTCTTTGCGATGCTATCCTAAAAATGCTTATGACATCATTTCGCATTTCTGATCCATTACCTTCAAAAATTCTAATGTAAGATTCACTGATGTTTGGGATAAGTATGAAAATCCCACTGACTTTCATGCAGCATTCCATCATATAACAATTTCAATACGGATTTTAGGCATGTTCCACCAGCCTTCAGAAATTTCTGCTTGACGCCCATTCTCCACCTTCGCGTAAACCTTCACCTCTGATTTCCCCATGTAACAATACACAAATAAATGTGTAGTTAAGGATTATCGTTGGTAAATCAACCTGATAACTTCTTTTAGAAAGATTATTTAGTAAATACGTAATCAAATGCGTTCGTGACCGGGATTAACATGTAATTATGCCATAACTAACTTAGGAGATAAAAGTTCTGGGGGTGTGACTCACCGGTTCCATAAGGCCAGCTTGTGTTTTGCCAAGAGTTTCCCCGCTTGACCAGCCCATCTTTTGCATCATCTTAAATCCCTTGTTTTCAACGGAAATTGCCCTTGAAAAATAAAATTACATCGTTGCAAATATCTCCACTGATACAATTTTACAAACATGCATCATTCAAAGTATGCCAGGAAACATAAATGCTAAACAATTTCAGGAGTCCAATTGTTCATTCACCAAACCATGATTAGCTTAATTGGGATTTAACAGCACATGTTACATATTACTAAATTTCTTTTGCCGATGAAAAAAATATTCAAAGAATTAAGACTTAAAGAGCTTAGTGAGTCAAGCGATATTTTTCTGTGCACATCATAAACAATTTTATGCAATTATAACTCTCGCACACGGCAGACATGGATCAGAAAATAAAATAGCTTACTTGTCGACGGAAGCCACCTCTGTTTTTTCATAAGGATTATCACTTCCTTTGACATGCCTTCGTTGCCTGGCTCGATCTTTGTAACCAGGATTTGAACTGACAGTGGAACTTTCTTGGTATGCACTATCCTAAAAAGTAATATTACGTCATGGAATTAAAAACTACATGTAGACAATCTCATATCGTATCTATCATAACACACTGAAAAGTAACTCGCCTCTAAACCAAATTTCTTTTTAATCTGCTTCAGAGCTCGCTTCCTTTCCTGTTCTTTCTCTTCTTTAGTCAGAATCTTCACAACTTCTGCAAAATGTTGAAAGTAAAAAAAACAACTTAAAAACTAAGCATGTTGGAAGAATGTGAATTACCACAAAATCTAACCACCTAAAAATCCTTTAGTGATCAGCATTGGATAACATTGACTGATACATATAAATTTCAAATATAAAATTGCAAAATCACCTTTTTTTGGCACATTTGTACTCGCTAAGGCAGCTTGCACCTGCCCAGGTTCACAATTATCACAAGTTTCTGCCCCTTTGTGGACATGCAGCAGGAGCTTTGTTTTACCAAATTCAACAACATCATCGTGCTTGATTGTATTGTATTCACTGGCTTGTTTTGCCTAAAAATAAAGAGCCATTATGTTACATTCCTCTTCTGAATTTCCTTGCATAATATATTTAGCACGGATTTTTTATCAGAAATTGGCTAAATACCTCTGAGAGCCGGACACCGTTGAGAAACGATCCATTTTGGCTTCCTAAATCTTTTATGACATAATATTTTTCGAGCTCCGAGTAACAAAATCGTGCATGAGCCTAAACGAAACAGCCTTTTAAAATCATTCCTTTCTATGCTATCGATAAGGCAGATGCCAAATTAAACAATAAGAAATGCCCATTACTTTGCTGACTTCAATGTCTGGAAGGCAAATATCACATTTCTTCTCTCGGCCAACTAATGCCCCAGAACATGTCACCAGGAACAGAGAGCCAGCTGTTAGCTTCGCTATGTTGGTTTCTTGAACAATTGCACGAACACATGGAGGCCATTGACCACTAGAATCTGAAATATATTTATAAAGCAAAAAAACAAAAAAAAATACTATTAATACAATTATTGATATTTTATAGTTTGATATACTTATTCGTTTATAATCTTTATTACTGCAATTTTTAATTCTTCAGGTCAACCATGCTCAGGCATTTTACTAGCAATTAAAAATTAATTCAAATTTCAAAATTTCTCATTTTGATCCAAAATATTACGTTGGAAACGATAAACCATCAATAGTCAATGGTGGTGGGTGTTCAAAAGGATTCATAAAAGTAGTCCAAATAAGATTTTAGTAAAATTATAATACAGGCATTAGAGTTTCTAAGATCCAAGCTACGCAACTCACACTGTGATAAATACAAGGTATAAAGTCTGGTATGAAAAGGAATGCCCTAATCGGTTTGGTAACATCCATAACTTTGAATGAAGGGTTGATTTTTGTTCACATTTTTTGACTACCAAAATGTATCAAATAAATATAGTAGGTCAATTATGTAGTAATGATGCACCATAAAAGTAATATTTATTTTTGGTAACCACGATTCAATTTTGAAGAAACAATCAAGAAAGACAAGAAATGTGCATACTATTATAATTTTAGCCTCAATCTCACCTTCAGGAGAATTGTCAGAATGTTCTGATAGCAATTCTTCATCGACTTTTAGTTCGCCATCTACATCGGAGTCTGAGCATTCCCCCTCTTCTGCCTCGCTTTCGCCAGACACTGAATTTATTGAGTCCGCATCTGATACCGCAAATTCAGACTCCACAGCCTTTTGAATCCCAACACCATCTAAATCACTATTTACTAAGCCATTGTCATGGAAAGATTTTGACTTCTTGTGCCTGTTTTTCTTTTTTAACTTGACCTAAAAAAATAAAAATCCAGAAATAGTTGAAAAAAAAATACAAAATGAAGTGGCAATTACCCAAAGTGGACTTGAAAATTTCAACTTTTCCCAGACATAATCTGCATAATGCTTTTTCAAGTTGTTTAACAGAGTTAATCTGCAAGTAACAGTTTAAAAATTCAGCACTGAAATTACCACCACAATAGTATAGCTGACATAATGACTGCACGGTACCTTAAATAAAGTTCTGTACTACATTTGCTACCATATTTACAATGATATTTCCATATAACGTAACTAGGCTAAAAATTAAAAAAAAATCGTCCATAACTAAACAAATATGCCTGAAAGGAAAGGGAGCTAACCTCGTCGTCATCTTGCTCGTCAGGCTTTGGTCGCCTTTTGGCTTTGGAATGTTTTGATGACGTCTCGTCATCAGGAGATTTGCTGGCATCTTGTAGTTCATCAAAATGTGAAACATCCACTTGAGAATGGAACTCGTATGCCTTACTTTCAGGATTGTAGAAGAAATAAATGCCAGTTTTAGCATCATAATATAATGCTTGCTCCTGTATAAAAAATAAAAATGGACTAAATAAACAAGATAAACTAAGACAAAATTTAATGACAAAACTTTAGAGAAACATTTATTCCATTTTCAATTATAAATAACCATAATAATTACCGCATTATAATAGTAGCCTGACGCAGAATCATAGTAATAGCCAGAAGCTTCATCAAATACAAATCCAGCTTGTCTCGTTACTTCCTCTGCAGCTGCCCTGACACAATCAGCAACTGACAACTAAATGTATGTAATTTAAGAGACCACATTACCGTCTAAAAAGTTCTTAAAAAATTACTTGAAAGATAACAAGTTTAATTAAATGATTACGTTTGCTTTTTCAGATGCCAGCACCCAGTTTTCATTAGTAGCAGCTGCAATAAGTAAAAACACATAGAAATGTTTAAAAAAAAAAGGCTACATAGAGTAGACGAAAATTTAGATCATGCACTAACATACCCTCATCGATCTCTTCAGCAGTGACTTGGACGCTGATGGATTTATTTGTTCGTTTATTTTGGAATTCGGCACTGAGCGTTTCCACTTGTTTCCTCAAATCCTCATTATATGAATTTGCTTTCTCACACTGGCGCTTACTCTTGTTAAGCTCTTTCTTTAATGATTCAATTTGCTCATTTTTGGCCTGCAATTCACTTTCTAATTGTGTAATTTTTTCCTCAAATGGTTGATCAGAGGTGGCATTTAACCTGTGAAGAAGCCAAAGTTTAATATTATTCAATTTATGCAAAACGCAAGACATATTTTGGAAATGAATGTGCCCTTGACATTGAAAGTCACATTTTTTAAAGCAAACGTCTTCAACTGTCCAAATCAAGACTACGTCAATTACAACTTATATTTTGCTAACAATGTAAATATTTGTATTTCACCAATCCTCAAGTTTAGATACCTAGATACAATTTTATTAGATGTCCTTAATTTTACACTGGGGCAGCTCAGTAAAATATTTTTAATCTACACGCACAAGTACAGAATTTGAACATCCAGCTAACCTTGCTTGGCGAAAATGAAAATTAGGAAGCACGATCGTGATCAATTTATAGATGAAAGTACCATAAAATAACTTTCTAAAACCACTTTGTAGTTCAGTAATCACCATAATTGGTTTTGGATAGACTTCAACTAATTGTAAAAATAATATGATATTAAATCTTTTTATGCAGTGGATTGCAGCCTTCAACAATCTAATTGGCACCAGCAAATAAGTCATAATCAAACTCAAAATCTAATTAGAAGTCATTAAAACCAATGGATTATACAGAAGTTTAAAAGTAAAAAGCACAAAAATCTACTTTGCTGTTAAGGTGAAGTGTTAATTGTAGAATGCCAAATCTGTCTTGTTGTGTCCCTTAGGAAACTTAATTATTTGAATTTGTTTGTTTTTTTGTAAAAAAAATAAATAACATTGAAAAAAGATTCCATTGGTGATGGGCACAATGAAGACCTTAGCAACTTTTTTTTTTTTCATAAAAAATGAGAAACGTCACAAAAATAAAAACTAGCTGGTTCCTTAGAGAACAACTTGGGGATCATGTGACAATATTTATTTTTGAGAAATTATGAATATTAATGTCGGGATTGGCGCAAAAATCTTCCTATTAGCATTCTATGAACACTTCACTTTGTCGGTTAATTTCCTACAATTGCTGTCAAACCACTAGAAGCTTAGTACACACTTTGATCGGCTTCAAGCAACTTACCCTACTAGCTCACATTTTAACTGATTATGGCAATCATCTAGCTGAAGTGGCCAAATATATATTTTATTATACAGGGTGGGCCAATAAAAAGTAAGCCAACTTTATAAAAATCAGAAAATGGTTATGTGTTAATGGAATTTAATGAAAATTTGTACAAATATTGTTGTTCTCTTTACTTTCGAATTGCCCGCGTTCACGTTCTTTTTTAATGGTCGACAAAGTGTATCGCTCGAAGATAACAGACATCGACGAGTTGAAGCAGCGAATTTTGGACGCTTGGAAAGAAATTAATCAAACAACACTCGGCGAGGCAATCGCCCAAAGGCGCATGCGCCCTAGGACTTGTGTTTCCGTGAAAGGAGCTAACTTTGAACACAAATTGAAATAGGGACTTTTCTTGTATCCTATTTAAGTACATATGTACAAATTTTGATTAAATTCCATTAACAAATAACCAATTTATGATTTTTATAAAGTTGGCTTACTTTTTCTTGGCCCACCCTGTAGTATTCAATCCAGTTCCCTGCAGTCATGATTTGATTATTTGATTACTTTATAAAAATGTCCAAACATCATGGAAAATCTTCCAAATGTATTCTTTTCCCAGTAGCAATGCAGCAGACCAGAATGATGTGGAAAAACCTAAACTAAATCATGACTTATAAGCTCACTTTGAATTCATGACATTTTCTCAGTCATGAATTTTACTAATGCCGAGCCTGCTGGATAGGATAGTTTTCTGGATTATTTTTAAAACCCTGTCATACGTGTACTGCACAGAGGCAAGTACATGGAAACTCAAAGTCCACCTGAAGTCCACTTACGTACGCATCGGTTCCATGTACACCTTTGCGATATATCATTTAAGACTGCCAATTAACAAGATGCCCGTTTAAGTAGTAACCTCCGTTTATGCAAACCAAGGAGTTTATCAATCTTCATTACCTCACATCTTCATCCATGATAAAGCTTTTCGAACAGGCAACAGACCTTGTACTAGCTTTTACGATTCTGCCATAACAGACTCCGGATCTGCCTCGAACATCTCCATAAGCCTAAGAAGGGAAAAAAGCGAGACATGCACGGAAATTACTAATAGAACAAACCTTTTAATAACAGGATTTTGATATCAGAAGTTTAAAACTACAACAAGACGCACATAGAAATCGAACTAGTACTCATTTTTTCAGAAAAATAAAATGGGCTTTGTGCTTTCAGTGTTTAGCAGCATTCGTAAACCATGAATGAACAACCATTTCCAGCAGCGCTGTTAATTACGGCGCTTTGTGTAACGTCGTTTAATGTTGGCTGCCTAGATTCGTCACCTGAACGGGCAGACCCTGCAATCGGATTCCCCATGTTTACAGCGCCACCTTACGTGCGCCGCATAGCCGCAGCCTTTAAAGTGCATACTTAGAGCGCTGGGACAATCATCAAAGTGGGAGAAAAGTCCGAATACCTAGGTTACAAAAATACTACGGTAGCTGGCCAAATGCAAGGCCTCGCAAACATTGATCTCTGTAAATTTTGAGTTAGAAATGGCAGAAGCTGCTGTTCAGTCACCAAATTTGAGATTTTTCTGCCATAAATGTTCCCAGGAAATTAGTCCAGTTTTACCGGTAAGTTCACGAAATGCATGTAATTTTTTTGGGCCTACCTAATCGGCAATTTCGCATTAGGCTTAGCAGAAAGGCGCAGTTCTTATCAGTGAATTTCGCTTCATTTTATGTGGATTTGCTACGCATTGCATTCTCAAATCAATTAAAGAATGAATCACGTACGTTATCACTCCAATTCGGATTCATTAAAGCAGTTATAATGGGCATATGGTGAGCTTGAAAGTAGATTTTTCGAGCACCCCAGATAAGCATTCGAAGGGTTAGAATATTAATATGCTCTTTCTATAGCCTGTGGGACAGGCACATTTATTAATTTCGAGTTCATTAACATAATTCTATTAGGGTTAAGACCATCTCCGGATGATTCTATCATTTGTTTTATAATTATCTAGTTTATTAATGCTTTATATAGGGAGACCTAGATCTCATGCTCATATGATTTTGCGATTCAGATGACCGCCTCAGCTTACGTGTATTTTCAGTTTTGATATTGTTCCTTATCTATGGTGCTGTGGCTTAATATCTATAACAAGCCTTTAGGAACTTTTGCATTTTGAAATAAAGGATGTTGTAAAGTTCAAATTCGGGTATCGCCATTTACCTTACATTATATTAAAAAATATGGAAAATGGTAAATGAAACCTTGGTGCAAGTAATTACTTGGGTAGTTTCAGAATGCCACCAAACGTGGCTTTTGTGTATATACTGACTCATGAAATTAAGATTTTCCTGGTTGCAGTATAATTAGATGGACTTGAAATAAGTAGAAGCTGAATACATGTTAGTAGGACGTCACTGTTGCAAGAAAAGAAAATCATCCTATATAATTTTTTGAAAGCTCTATATTTGTAGTGCTAATAGCTGTTGACGTAATTTAACATTAAAGCTATGCAATTAAAGCTGATTCCTAATGAGAGAGTATTAATGCAGTCATGTAATTAGTAGCCTAACTCTTAATTGATGCTTATTAATTTTTTTTTCTATTATATATAGGAGTATATTTGTCCAACTTGTCAAAGTGGATTCATAGAAGAATTATCACAACACCCTGAGAGTCCTAGGTATGTAAAATATGTTGATTTTAAATAAAATTTGGTAGAATCTGTAAGATCAGAATGCTACAATGATTCACAATTTTTTTTGTTGGTAATATGGCAATAGTAATACTGTTCGTTGGATTTTCAACTTTTTTTACCCAGGCGCTTTTCTCAATTTAGTGATTTTGCTGCTGAAGAATTTCTCAATCCAGCTAACCCAGGTTTTGATGTGAGTTTACAGGGATTTCCTCAAAACTTAGCCCTAAATAGTGGTTAAATTTTAAAAGCGGTGACATGACTTACGTTTCCATTGCTCCATTTTCAGATTCTTCACTTGTTAAGCGGAAGTCAGAATGAATCTAGAAGTCAAGACGACTCAAATTCAACATTGCGCCGAATGCAACTACCGTTGGCGGGATTTAGGAGGAATGCATCTACAGACAGATCAGGGGGAATTAACTCCTTAGAAGGGTTGGCATTACTTCCTATTAATTCAAATAAAGAAGTCATAAAATTATCATATTTTTTTACATTGATTTTAATATCAAGACTTCGTAGATAGAAAACTATGCAGCACGAGATTTTGAAAAGGGGCTTTGTCAAAAGATGTGACAATTGTTGTTTGGACAAAACTAATTTTGAAAATGCTATTTTTGTTTGTTTTCCGTTTTAGACTTCTACAACAAATTCTTGGAAATTTAACTGGTGGAAGTGGTGAGTAAACTATTGTTTCTATATGTTGAGTCATTATTTGATCGCCAAGTTAATTATATTTTTAAATGTATTTAGGATTGGGTAATACTGCTAGCATTCCAATGTGAGTAAACATATTATTGATGTTATTTTTATCTTCACATACTTCATCACAAATTATTTAATTGTTGAAATTTCTTGTAGATTTTTCAATCTGCACGGGAGTCCGGGAGATTATGCCTGGGGTCGAGGTGGCTTGGACGCGATAATTACACAGGTATGTAGAAATCCTATTGGAGAATTAGGAAATGTATATTTGTCTAAAAGTATGTTTTTATCATTCTCTCAGCTATTGAACCAATTGGATTGTACAGGGCCCCCGCCATTAGATGTGAAGAAAATTGAACAGATTCCAACTGTTAATATTACTAAAGATCAAGTTGGTGAGTAATTTTAATTGAAAAGGGTGGATTTTCAAATATATTGTTGAGGGAGTTTTCTCTGAAGATTTTTGTAAATGAATTGTTTTTGTGTCATGCAGATAAAACGTTACAATGCACTGTGTGCATGGAAGACTACAGAATTGGCGAGGCTGTCAGGAAACTGCCATGCCAGCACCATTTTCATAATGAATGCATTGTTCCTTGGTTAGAATTAGTAAGTAATGCCTCATTATTGCCAATCCAAATATAATGTCATTTATGGCCAGTTGCCCGGATGTCAGATGCACGATACCTGTACAACTAACCATCATTTAACATTGTTTCGTCCAACCCTTACAGCATTGTACTTGCCCTATATGCCGAAAAAGTTTAAACGAGGACTTAGATGGAGCGCTGAACAACAGCGGACCAAATAGTACCGAACAGGAATTTAGCACCGGAAGTGAGCGGTCCTCATCGTCGTCATCATCCGCTCCTCACAGTTCGAACCACTACAATGATATCGACGAATACGATTGATGAATGCAAACAACCGATGAATGGTAGATGCTACTGGAAAAAAAAGACTAGTAGAAGAGCGCATTATGCTCCCAACTTAAAAAAAAAATTAAAACTATATCTCGTGATCTGTATTAACGTGTACAGGAGTCGACAATTAAATAAATAGGAGGGATAAATATATTTACCTGCAAAAAATAAGCTTTTCACACAAAATTAGCTAGTAAATCTACTATCTGATCTTGAAAACCGATTTTGGGATGAGCCTGTATCTGCTTTTTTATCCTGATTATTTAACTCGCTGTAGTCATTTAAAATCTGATCTACCAATTTACCGTAATAGGCCAAATGTTTTAATGAAAATATGCATTCTCCTATTTGCAAACTGGATTGTTTGAATGACTAAATCGAGCAGGATTTTTGTCTTTTTATTAACAAGATTCAGTTTGGCAAACGGCCTCTGTACAATGAGTAAATGCACAATTTTTTGACCAAAGGGGCAATCCTTCATTTTGTTTATCATACGGCTTTCATCACACACCTAAATTTTGTAGCTTGTAGTTTAATGGATTCACACACGCAAATTCAGGATTGTCGCAATAATTAGTTGATTTTGTTGTTGGCTCAAGTTATCTTGTTGCCTATAAAATTGTCAATTTTGTTCGTCTAAATGGAAGCTTAAAAAAGATACCATTTATGCATTTTTTTTTTGTTAAGGCGGGGCATATTTTAATCATTCATAGGGACCTTCCATAGATGTTGTCTCAACGACCTCTTAAAATAAAATTTCACTAATTTTGTTATTGAGAAGTTCCAAACACAGTTTTGAAGTTCTGAGTTTTTAACATTTATTTAGATGAAAAATGCAGGATATCTATTTCCTTCTCACTGCTGCATCACACATTCGTAATTGAGGCCAGTATGAAACATTAGGTGAACACCCTCACTAGCAATTTGATGATATTTGGTCATGGTCAAAAGCATTTGACTATAGGACAAAGCAGTGGAAAGTTGATATGTCTATGTTTTTCTTTTGACAAGTTTTTTTTTTCCCTTTTGTATTTAAGTTTATTTTTAACAATACCCCACTTAACAGCAGACATCTTTTATGGAAGGTTCCTGACGCCTGTCTGGAAAGTGGAGAATACGGATGGTATATTGGCCTTCCCTAAATTCAATACCCACTTTGCTAAGTTTGTGATAACTTTTGTTATTAAGTAATGATTTAACTGCTAAATTTTTGTCCATGAACAATGATTCATTCATCAGCTCACTGATATTTTCATGAAATTTTAAGGGAGAACTTAGAATTTAATAAAAATATCAATTTGAGGACGAATCACTAGATTGGGACAAGTTTTATGGTTTGTAATTGCATGAAACAAATATATTGCCAAAAAGTTTTAGCATTGCCTTAATTTAATGCTGTCAATGAAGTATTAACTGAAAAGCTGTGCGAAGTATCAAGTTGTTGTGTAAGAACAAAAAACTTTGAAAAATTCATATTTCCACATAATGATTTACCTATGCCTTTTTCACCAACATGAATCATTTGGTTGGAGGGATTTCATGCTCCTACTTGCACGAGACTGATGAGGCTAATTTTCTAGTATTTATTTCTTTGCCTTAAGTGGTCTTCGTAAACAAATCTCAAAGGTTATATTGCTGTATCACTTGGATGGTGCCTGGCCACTTCGCTCATGAATTATTTAATTTAAACTGCATTTTTGGGGTTAAAACTCTTCGATGTGTCGAAAATTGTCCCAGTTCCCTCGACTGTATGCCTTTTGGTTTGTTTTCAGTAATTTTTTTTCCAAACCTCATTTACCGATTATATTTGAGGATGATTTAGCGATGCTTATCAAACTTGTTCTACTTTTTAAGATTTACGAATAACTGCTTTATGCTGGAAAATCGTTGCTCAAACATGGTGTGTTTTTCGGTTTTCTTGTTTTATTTTTTGATTCCGTTTGTGAACACGTGTAATCAAAATTGAATTACTTTGAAATATACCTTTTTCTTGTTTATAATCTTGAATTAATAGTTTCGTAGATATTTGGCGACTTTTGTAATTCCTATTTGACTCACAAAAATGATCAGATATTACTCTGCCAAAATGAAAATAATTGCTGGTGTGCCAGGTTTAAGCTTTTGGCCACTTTTCATAACAATCTGAACTATACCAAATCACCAGGATCATTATGATAACTCCTTAGACTCCAAATAATTCATGGAGAAATTACTCTCCTAAGCTACCACCTTGACTTTGGAATAAAATGTTCAACAAAATTGAGATGTCCGAAGGTTTGTCCAGCAATGTTATTCAACAAGCCCTGCGTACTGCCCCTCTTCAGAATACACAATCTACAATATTTCACTTACCAATATTAGCTTCTTAATATTTGGGCAAATGCCAAACAACACTTAATTTCCGTTCAAAAACTAGGTTTGAAGAACTTTCGGTGTTCGATATCTAAGAAGCCAAAAGGAATAAATTTCAATAACACACGTGATAAAATATTTCCAAGTTAAAGCTACAGGAATTTAATTATGCACTTACCAAATGCCTTTTATTTTGGAAAAACTTTCTATTTTTGGACGAAAAATAGAAAAACTCCACTTAACAACCGCCTCTTTTTCTGTATTTGAACTATGAACTTGCAAAGAAGAGTCTGCATTTCAATCACATCTCTCGTTTATGACATAAAAATAATTATTACAAACACGCATTAAATATGTACAAAGAGCATAAAACGAAAGACATTTTACAAATCCCACATAGGTATTACAATGCACGTATAAGTAAAGGAAACCTCAAAAAATTCGGTCGATAGAAAAAAATGAGAGCTTCAAAACTCGGCTCGTATACTCAACTCGAGTTTAAGACAATGTTAAATCTCGGAAGGTTTTGATGGTGAAATATGAATGTCGATCGAGAGTAAACCAATGGAAATAAGTATATCTGACATCGGATAAATTGCTCTCGCAGAAATAACAATAGCGTTATTCTCAGTAAACAATTTACATAAAAACGAAGGATAGATAACAATAAGGAAATGTGCAAATGTACTTTGCAAGTGGAAATATAAAAAAAGGATATGTAAAGGCTATTTACAGGTGGGATCCCTACTCAATCCGTCCACGCGAATCTCGATTTCAGGGTTTTCTCATAATCTCAAGTCACCGAACCAATTCATCTGAAAGTCTACAAAATTTGATTATTTACAGGTTTTAAAAGTCCCCAGGCGAGTTGCACCAAACTAAGTATGATCAGTCAAAAAGATCGCATTCAATGAGTGCACAATGCAACAGCAGACATCGTTATAAGTTTTGTGCAACCCAACACCCACATCATTTCGTAATTCAAATAGATTTTGAACTAAATAACATTTTCCAAAGTTATTTCCTGGTAACTACCAGAAAAGTTTTTCTAAAAATCAGTATTTCCTCCTCTCATTTACCTTAATTCTCACATTTTCACCTGCCCCAACCTGGCATATTATTGTGAGATTCTTAAATAATTCTCATCAACTATAACCAAACTAAATAACGAAGTTCAGTGGACTGACAATATCGTTTTCTTATATCATGGGTGTCGCTATGAGAAAAAGAAATGTTGCTGTATTATAAATCGATTGTATCATACAACGTGTTTGAGCTAGAAAAACCAGGATATGGTCAACTCTTAAACCCAACACTGAGGAACCATCCAAAAAATATTTCCCTAAATATTTAACAATTTAAATCACAATTTAGGTTTCGGCTTTCTAATAAACAAAAATAACCATTACACCGCTTTATATACAGAAATAATCCTCGAAACATTATTTTCAGAAATAAAACATGTGAACAGGATGCTTAAGTCAGTTTGTCAGGAACTTTACGGATTTAGGATTTTTTTCAGAGATCTACAATTATCTAGTTCAGCGATTTGCAACCTTTTTCAGCTTGAAGTGCAACATAGTATTGTTTTGAAACAAGAAGCAAGTTTACCAAGATAAAAATAATTCATTACTGTTATTGTTTTAATTCTTATCGATCTAATATGCAAATTGTATTTTGTTTTAGAGATATCTGTACGATTTTATTATTTCTCAATTGTTTGCATAATGTTTTCGTCTTTCTCCTCAAACCTCCATGGCACTCGACCATTGCGATGACTGATCTAATTGAAAATTGCAGAACTAGGTTTTTTTTCTAATTCGAGTAGCTTAATCATTTGCATGAATGAAATTTGTTAATTTGGCGGATTAACCCACCTAAAATCTGACTTAGATGTACCAACCATTTAAAAACGTTTTAAACGCCACGTGGTCAATGTTTTTCACCACAATTTCATGATAATTCCACCATGAAAAACTGATTTTTCAGGATATAACCTAAGTATGTTACCTTTATGATAATCTTTAGACAAATAGGGGTAAAAAAACTAAACTCGACCACAGTCAACAAAACCCAGGAACCTTAATAAAATAAATTGAACCATCACGTCACAACATGTATTTATTAATTATTAAGAATAAATAAGCTTATTATTTAATTCTCTGGGGAATAGTTATGACGGTTGAGATAATGTCTTGGCAAGGCCATGTTGCAAATTTGCAATATTATTACTGTAGGCCTACATCAATATAACTATCTGCATGATTACAGATACTAGATAAGTCAGAAAATATGGAAGAGAAAGCTTAACAGGGTCAAGGGTTGAAGACTATCTTAATTCTTAAAACTAAATTCAATATAGCACAAACCCAAGCAGGGAGAGTCCTATAGGATCTTACTTTAGGCAATGAAACTATCTCCGTGACAGCTGACACAAAGCTAGCAACAGATAGTGCTATCTTCTAAGGGCTTCAGAAGCACGTATTACGGTTCTGGCTGTCTAACTGCTTGTGACCCGGCACATTACGTCATTGAAAGAAATTTTCTAAGCATCTATAAAACTAAAAAAATATTTTGATATATATGGCATACGTTCATTTAAGTATATATACTGTATGGGTTGTGTCCATTTAGATTTTACATTTAGAGCATGAGCATGCCAAATCATTCTGCAGGTGAACTACTGGGCACTAGAAATTGTACTAGGACTTTAGAGGTCTATGGTCACTTTACAATGCTTTATTAAGCAAAAGAATCCGTTAAATAATTGAGCACATGTGCTGCACAAACTTGCAGGACTGTCTACAATATTAGGGTCTTACTTACTCTATCAGAAAATTTGTCGAAAAAAATGTGGTTTGTTCATTTATAGCGCCACCACAGTAACATCTAGCAGAATCAAAAAAATTGCTCCCAGTCTGAAAAAGCTGGATAACATTTAACAGACTATATAGTAAAACAATTTCCAAAATCCCAACCAAATATGCAGATAAACTTACTAAATTTTGAGATTGGAGCTTTTAAAATCTTTGCCATAGCTCAGACAAAACTGCATACAAGCTTATCCACATAATAAGACTGCAAATTGTTCCCCTAATAGGGAGTGAGAGGACATCGAAAAATGTTCACCCAATTTTGGAAAATGTATTGACGTTTTTCCATCAAACTAACATTCGAGAGTTCTAAAAGTCGTTCATAAATTAAGTCACACGATTTCTGCAAATATGATAATAAACAACTGACCAGCCCAGGACATGGGTGTGACAAAAAAAAAAGTTTTTGCCTGCAGCTAGTCAGTTATAGGTAGCGACACAAACACCGCTAAAACAAAGCACATGAAAGTTGTTCTCTCACTCCAATAAAAAAAAAAATTCCATAAATTGAATTCTTTTTATAATGAAAGGCACAAAAAAAACCTATTGCTAATTATTCAGGAAAAATAAAGTAACTCTCCCCTTTGCTAATTGACAAGTACACCCTATTAATGGAATGTACCCCGGCTTGCATTATTTTCCTGTTCATGTCTATTTGTCCATCTTCAAATTTCTTAACATCGCTAATTATTGCTTTCCTATACCAATGTTGACATGTCACATCTTCTTCATGGCCTCGAAAAAGCCCAATATCTCACTCAGACAAACATCGATAACCAATTATTTATCAATTATCCAAGGCCTATCAATTATTACTGTATTTCTACCCACTTGCCAGGATGGGCATTTTCGGTATTTCTGGTCAGTAACGACAAATTCAAACTGAGGCCAGATTCGACAAAAGCTATCAGCTTGTCATTCCCAACAAGCTTTCTATAACGCATTTGTTTCACTTCTTTGCACTTTCATCTCGAAAGATTTGAGCTGGAATTTCCCGATCCATGACTTGCCCCTCCGAGATCATCAGTGTGTCGATCGTCATCGTATAGAGCAGTACGATACAACGGCGTATTTTGCAATATTACATCCACCGTGTCCCTTCTTCCGAGGGCTTGCAGTTTGCCCAATAGGGTTCCCACGGTGCTGGTGGGCAATCGACCCCATTCCAGCAGAATGCGATCGGTGCAACTGGGAAGAACAACTGGGTCAGAACCTGGATCAAGATTGGGCAATTTATCGGCCATGCCAAGTAGCACAGTGAGCAAACACCAGTCTCGACCCATTGGATCAGGAGGATCCAAAAGCCTGCAAAGCTGTTGCCTGATGTGCACTCCGAGCGAAGAGACGTGCAGATCCCTTCCAAAAGTGGTGTCGCTGAGCACATCCTTGGATCCGAAACAAAGTAATTCGGACAGGGTTTCTTCTACGTTGTTATTGTTGTTGAAAACTGTACTCTTTCCTGACAATTGTGCCTCCATCAATAATTTAGGATCGTACGTAGAAGCCTCACCGGTGGTGTGCTTTTTAAGCTGTTGCGCGCTGAGCACATGTTTTTCTATGACAAGCCCTGGGCACATCTCAACCACAACTTGGTCAACAACACTTAACAGATCTTCCAAAAAGTAGAAACAAGCTGAACGCATGCTGTTGGGACCTCGCACTTTGATTTCGATCACTTCTCCGCACTCCTCTAACGTTAGTAACCCCTCCAAATTACCGCTGCAAAACTTGGATCCATGCAGCCACTGGTAGAGGTCGTTGTCTGGATCATGGTGCTCTTGAGCAGTTCGACGGAGCTGAACCTAAAATAATCAACAATGCTTATTTATACTGAAAATTAATACATTTTTAGAAAAAAAAAAAAAAAAAAAAAAAAAACGCTTTTAAAAAGTGAGCCATGCCTGCAAACGAAGAAATAAGCTATCTAAGAGATCGCATGTTCCGCTCGGGGTTTGAACTCTGACCCCTCCATAGACGGCATCATGATAGCTGTCGTGCTTGTCCCAAAGCCCTGGCAATGTCTCCACAAAGTTGAAGCATGGAAATTCATATTCAATATCACCGTCATTATCACACTGTGTGCATAGATTCAGTGATTCCAAAACCTGGAAGAAAATCATAAATTTGAGTAAAGTAGAGCCAAAGTCTAAGGCCAGGGCATAAAGCAAAAGAATTCACCATAATTATACGAATATCATACCTGTAGCAAGTCTAGCGCATCCATTTCTGGAAACAACAGTTGGAAATCATCAACCGTATAGCAGCCAGTCACTCGCACCTGCTCTAAATGTTCATGAGAAAGAAGGTGGCCAATCGTTGCATTGCACAGCCATCGAGGATTGAGCACCACCATGTCTTGCGATTCAGATTTTAAGTAGAGGACCTTTTTAATAAATAGAAATGCAATCATGTTTAAAAGACAATAAATAATGATGCAATGATTACTTCCTCAATATATGGCATAATTACCTCTCCCATCAACTGCAGCTGTTGGATAAGCTCCTTCATATGATCCTCCGAAGCCAAAGGATTAATCTGACCGTGGACCATTTCGACAAACTGGTGCCAAGAGAGCACCGGGAAGGACTGGGAAGATCTGCACCACGCAGGTAAGTGCGATATCATCGATTCTAGAAACCCGGTGGATTTTGGCAAGGACTGAAAAGTATAAACGGTCTTTTGAAGTTAAATTCCTTATTTCCAATTTAAAAAAGGATTTGTTTAATTAAACAAAAATGTACCTGCACTAGTTTGGCTTTGGTTTCCACCAGGTAGTTTTTGAAAGCTTTCATGGAAGGGTTGTTAGGCCCAAGGGCGTTGACTACAAAGACACGATCATGAATTTCAAAAATGTGCTGAAAACGGTGAATCACTTCGTATAAGAGGCATTCAGCTTGGTTATTGATGAATTCCCCGGTTCCATTCTTAGAACAATGAACCACGTCAGCGTGGGTGGCGATCAAAACTACTTTGGCTGGAAAACCACTTTTGCCACAGTAACCTACAAGAAAATCATCTTGATTTTAGGCTAAATCTTAATCACGCTGAGATGTTCGAAGAGAACAACTCCTTACCTAATGGTTCTTGAGAAGGAATCCTGACTTGAAGAAAGTTTAACCAGAATAGGACTTGTTGTAGCTGAACGTCATAGGAATCGTTTAAATTGAAGAGAATTCCATGGATACAGTTTGTATTGCCAATGAAGTGATCATATACAATGAAATAAGGCTTTTGACCAGAAAATTCCCAGACACTAATATCACCAACGCCTATAAAACGAGACAATGAGGTAAATGTAAATGATTAAGGGATGTTTCATGTACGAGTTTGCTTTTTTGTAATGGTAACCATAAAGGCAAACGGTAACAGGACTTACCGGTTACAGATATTTGTTGCACATCGATGCCTTTTGTATAATTTTCACTGGAAGAATCAAAGGATAAACGTGATCGAGATGTGGAGGGGTTCTGACTACTCAACTCAATTGTAGATTTGCTGTTGGGAGATCCTGTAGGACAAAAAAGTTGAAGAATTATCACATCAAATCAGATACATTCAGTGTAGAAAAAGAAGCATACACGCACCGGAGCGTACTCTATTCCCTTTCAAACTCAGCGATGAGCCCGACGAAGAGCGAGACCGCCTGAAGAGGCTACTAAAGTATCCACATTTTAGCGAGTCGACAAACGCAGTTTTTCCAACGCCGCTGTGGCCAAAAAATTTTAATTTAATGCGGCTAATGGGCTGATTGCCAGGAATCAGCTGAGTGATATACTCCTCTCTCATCTGGTCCTAAAATGCACCATTAAAATTAATTTAAGCCTATAAGCTACAAAGAATACATCATTCAACTGCTAGGTTGTGCAAATAAACTAAGTTTACCAAACAGCATAAAAGCTAATTATTTGAGATGAAAAACATTCAATGAGAAATCATGATCACATAAACCAAAGTTCTTGTGTCATTAGAATTTGTTTATTAAGTAAGAATATAAGCATTTAATCTCAAAACTTTGATCTTGATTCATTACAACCTAAGAGACAGACCCAACAATAATAAGATAAAAATACTTACATTGTGCAATTTATTCAAAAGATCACCAATATCGCTGTATCCCTGTGCCAAGGCTGTAATTTCTGCAACTATGCCATCCTAAAAATTCAATTTAAGCAATTATTATAATGATTATAGCACTGGCCTTCTTAAAAACAAGCATTCCCTTTCCAGGTTTTCAAGGTAAATTATTCTTTAAGTAATACTTCAGTACAAGCATTAAATATCACTGACGTTTTAATGTCATTGCAAAAATGCGACCAAGACTACAAATATTTTAGAAAATAAATATTAATTCCTTTTTTACGACTTCTCGTAACTAGAAAACGTCTTCGAGATAAAGGGAACACTTGCAAAGCAGTAACTAAAATATGTTCACCTTATTCTTTTGATCAACATTGCAGCCAGCCAGGCAAAGACATCTGACAATTTCCGTGTGTCCATGCTTTGCTGCTAAATGTAGAGGATAAAAGCCACCTTTGTTCGGAACGTCAACTTTACATCCAAAAGCGCACAACGTTTGAGCCAAGGTCAAAATTCCTTCTCGAGCCACGAGGTGCATAGGAGTTTCGGAATGCTAGTTCATAAAATCACTCGAGATTTAAAAACCCAATAGGGATTAGCGATATCAAGCAGCAGCAGGTCCGCTATGCCATAAATATCTTATCAGCCTAGGTTATGCGCTATTAAGCTAAGGACATATCAAAGAGCAATATTTACACAATCTGGAATGTCAACATTGCAACCAGCGTGTAATAACAGCAAAGCCACTTGTGTGTGATGCCTCTTAATGGCCAAATGAAGTGCACTACATCCTCTCTGAAAGAACCATTAAATGAACTTGTTAATTTTATTATCTCAAGTGCATAAAGTAGCTAATCCCCACAAAGCATACAGCAATAGTTCACACCTTATCAACCAAATCCAGATTTGTTCCGGCATCTAAAAGACACCTAACACTATCAATGTGTCCTCTCCCAGCAGCACAGTGCAGAGGAGTTTCCTCTTCCTAAATTTTAAGTATGGAGAATTAATTGCCCATCAATTTTCAATGAGATTAAAAAATATAAGAATTGCTCCACTACATGCCCATTTACTGAATGCAGTAACCATAAAATTGGTTAAAATCTTATTATAAAAAAACCTCATAAACCACATGGTAGGCACAAAAAATACCTTTTTTTTGGAGGACAAGCACGTAATGTAAACATCTAACATATTAACAATTTTAAATCATTTACATGTGTTCAATTTTTTTTTCATTGAGTTTTTACGTGCGTTTTAAACAGTAAATCATTTATTGCACTAAAGGTAAGATAATTCAATTGATTTACTGACATCAATCGTGTCACAACATTAAGCAGAATCAATACTGTCGT